>CAVNZG010000057.1:0-34777 GCA_963693315.1 Diogma glabrata
TTAGGGTGTTCCTTAATTTTCAATTTCAAATATTTTTGGTCTCACCCCCTAAATCGGTGTGTTTACATATAATAATGAACTGCAAGAAATTTTAGGTCAATCAAATAAAGTTAACCCGTGCCGACTTGAAGTTGAACTCTGGCTTAAGAGTTATTCAATATGAAATCATCAAAAAAAAAGAAAAATTGTTGCTGCACTGTTTTAGATGTTACTCAAACTTTGTGGAAATGTTCTTTAGGGTTCAAAAAATCAAAATCCACAAAGATTTAATTTTCGCACGCGCCACTTCCGATCCACACAAAATAAAGCACTTGAAAAGTCGTATTTTTGTGTTTTTGCGGGTTTTAGCTATAAAACGTTTTCTAATAAAGATATTGATTCGATCAATGTGGCATTATAAAGCTGAAAGACTGTAGTTTCTAAAACAAAAATAGAAATTGACATAATTCATATATTTTAAAAAATGAAAGAGTGTTGAAAATACGTATATTTTATTGATTTCTATTGTTTTTCAATAGACACCAGCGTCTGCGCTGTTGAATATAATAGTCTAAATGTTCTCAAATATCAAAGTGCATATATCGTTATAGTATAAAAAATTAAAATCGACTCGTTCAGTCAACTCATAATGCAAAAAACTCTTTACTTGAAATTTTGAAATTTCAGCAATTTGCATGTTTCAGGCTACAATTTGGACGTGTTTGGTAAAAGACAAAATTTGAAATTAGCAGGATATTTAGTTCTTACCTTTAAATTTAAAAAACTTAAACGTTTGTTTTGTTATTTCCTCTTGACGCGGGTGTACAGGCGTTTAAAGAGAAGCCAACCATTTGTTTCTTACAGCTTACAGCTTCTTACTTACAGCTTACAGTTTCTTACACTTTTATTTTTGTTTAAGAAATTACAATCTTTCAGCTTTATAATGCCACATTGATCGAATCAATATCTTTATTAGAAAAAGTTTTACAGCTAAAACCGCAAAACACAAAAATACGACTTTTCAAGTGCCTTATTTTGTGTGGACCGGAAGTGGCGCGTGCGAAAATTAAATCCTTGTGGATTTTGATTTTTTGAACCCTAAAGAACATTTCCACAAAGTTTGAGTAACATCTAAAACAGTGCAACAACAATTTTTCTTTTTTTTTTGATGATTTCATATAGAATAACTCTTAAGCCAAAGTTCAACTTCAAGTCGGCACGAGTTAACTTTATTTGATTGACCTAAAATTTCTTGCAGTTCATTTTTATATGTATACACACCGATTTAGGAGGTGAGACCAAAAATATATTATAATTTTTTTTTCCCATATAGCTAAGGCAGTGGTTCTCAAAGCGTGTTCCGCGATGCACTTTCCACTGTTCCGCGAAAAAATCAAATGTACAATCAATTCAATTAAAAATTGTTTGAAAATAAAAATCAATTCAATGTAAAATTTACACGTTTCTCGGCTTTTTATGAATAAAAATATCTTTTGGGTTAAAATTACTGCTTGAAAACATAAAATAATATTGCTGTTATTAAAATTCTCCTTTTTACTTTTACACATAAATAAATAAAAAATGTATGAAGTTTTTGTTTCACACGATATGAACAAATGATTGGATAAGAAACCGTTTTACTTCTTCCGAATTTTCTAGTTTTACTATAAATGAAGAAGAAGAATTGACGTCGCTTTCTTCAGATCGTGGATTAAAATTACAGTTCCATGAAAACCACTCGTGAAAATTTTTGGATCTCTGTTAAAGATGAATACCCGAGTATAAGCAAAAAATCCTTGAACATATTATTGTTATTTTCCACGACATAACTTTGCGAAGCAGGATTTTCAACTATGATCAATATAAAGACAAATAAACGTGAGAGACTATGGGAATTTAGAAGAAGAAATGCGTGTGGCGTTATCATTTATTCGCCCCGATATCGCTGAGATCTGTAAAGATCGTCAAGCTCATGGATCGCATTAAGTTTGAGATTTTTTTAAAAGTATTGTAATTTTAATTGTGCTTTCAATAAATATATTTGCATCAATCGATATCGGTGCATATTTTATTTAATATACATATTATTTTCTAAAAGTAGCACTTGGAAGCCAATCACACGCTGCGACACGATTCCGTTTCCTTTTTGCTTTATAATTACTACGTTTTCATGCAGATCGAAAAAGAATTGATCCCGTTTTCAACTGTAAAGTGTTTTCATGATTAAATTGAAAACGAGTTGAAAAGGTTTTTAAACTGTGTTGAAAAACTGTCAAAAAGCGTTTAATTGTGTTTCATTAATTGTGTTCAATATTTTATTTTTTTATGCTTGATATTGTATTTTTCTTTTAAATAAAGTTAATGAAATAAACATTTTATAAATCAATGTAAAATTAGTTGTTTTGTAATTAAAAACAAACATAAACATTTTACTGCGCATGACACGATCCAGTTTTCCGTTTTCACGTATTTTCGAATATTTGGATACCGATACGATCCCAAAAAAATCGAGATCGTATTTAAAAATAAATAGTATTCAAAACTGTAATTGTTGATGTTTTCATGGTGAATTCAATTCGAATTTGGTTTTCAAATCGTTTTGAACTAAGCAAAAAAACATAGTAAATAATGGAGTGTTTTGGCAAACATTATTCTGTTTTTTATTGCACTTTTGGTTTCAAAAATGTTAGCCACCCTCGCCACCTGCTGTAAAGTGTATGCTGTATTGTAGATGTTCCGCCTAAAAATATATCAGAGTTTAGTGTTCCCGGACTTTAAAAAGTTTGAGAACCAAGGAGCTAAGGAGCTATATATATATATAATATATATATATAATATATATATATATTATAATATATATATATATATATATAATATATATATATATATATATTATAATATATATATATATATATATATATTATATATATATATATATATATATATTATATATAATATATATTATATATATATATATATATATATATATATATATATATATACATATATATATATATATATATATATATATATATATATATATATATATATATATATATATTATATATATATATATATATATATAATATTATATATATATATATATATATATATATATTAGGGTGTTTCATTTTCCAAAGATTTCATTTTCATATGACTTTTGCTTACGCCCCAAGTTCTCAGTGATGTAAAAGATTATATTTGCCAAATTTCAAGAAAATTGGATAATGTTTAGGGGTTGCACACAATCGATCACTTTAAGCTATATTTAGTGAAATTTTACTTTAAATTTACATAAACTTTTATAAAACTGGTCAAAGTGTGCAACCTCTAAATATTATCCAATCTTCTTGAAATTTGGCATATATATCTTTTACATCACTGTTGACTCACGGCGTGAGCAAAGTTAGCAAAAAATTCTACATTTTATTTTTTTGCATGTAAAAATGAAACACCCTAATATATATATATATATATATATATATATATATATTATATATATATATATATATAATATATATATATATATATATATATATATATATATATAATATATATATATATATATATATATATATATATATATATAATATATATATATATATATATATATATATATATATATATATATATATTATATATATATATATATATATATATATATATATAAATTATATATATATATATATATATATATATATATATATATATATATATATATATATATATATATTATATAATATATATATATACTAGCGGGACCCGGCGTGCTTTGCTACGCCTATAAATAAAGTTTGTGTGTATACATTTTGTTGACGTAGCAATAATTTCAAAGAGTTGTAATGAGAAATGGTTGTCAATTTTTTTTTTTTTAATATGAATGTAAAAGGAAGGATCAGCACTCTAGTTGATCAGTAAAATATAAAAAAATAGTATTATATATAAAACAAAGGACATATAAAAAATACGCGATCAAATAAGTTTTCAGGTGTGTAATCTATTTGGAACATTATACGGAACAAAAATCGATTCACAAATTTTCACAGTGCTCATGCGGTTTAGTATACGCTTTCTTTACCGGTAGGTTACTAAAAACGTTGCAAAAAATTTTGATCGGTATATGATTTTATGGTCAGCAAGGGCAGTAAGAATAGCGACAATACATTCGATAGAGGTTATAGAAGAAATGATGCAAAAAAGGATGTTGTCTATATATGTTCCATATATAGACAACATTAATGGAATATTAATTTTTAAGCGATTTGGTGAGTAGTTATTGCTCAAAGTAATTATTAAAAGTATTATTCCCGATAATAAGTAATTATTGTCGGGATTGAACTCACACTCATCAGAGACATCATAGTTCAAAGCCATCTTACAGACTCAGCCACAGTGGATGAAACAACAACGAAACATATTTCAATTTTCATGTTCAGATAATTTCTAAATTGAAACTTCATTATCGCATATTTATTTAAATTGAATTCTTCATCTGTGATTATACAATTGTAAATTGTATTTGTTCCCGACACGAAACACACAAAAGCTGTTTTAAAGAAGATTTTCTGAGAGAAAATAAAAAATACTTTAAAATTGCAAAACTCATGTGAATTAAAATAATTACTTTAGCTTAATCACTCTAAAAACTTTATTTATTTTACACCAAATAGTGTAAAACTTTTGTTTATTTAACATTATACCCGTCGCATATTGTCGGTATCTCATAAGAAAGAAAATTCAAGAAAAGTCGTTTTGAGTTGTTGATGGTCATTGCAAAAGCGAGTCGCACTGGAAACTAAACGTTTGAATTCAAATGCCATATCTGTTGCGATCATTGAAATACGTAGCAACAGTACATCTTCCACTTTGAATTTTCCATTCGAAATTGTAGCTTCAACGACATTGTTCATCATCTTTTTCACCTAAAATTTCCAAAAAAATGTGCTATTTCAAAATATTTGACATATTATTTTAATAAAATATTATACATTCATTTTTCTATTTCATAAAATTATATTCAACGAAAAAAAACATTGATCAAAGCAAGCTTCGCGCATAAACCGATATTTAAAGAAAAAACCAATTAAAATAATTATCACCAATCACCAATGAAAAAATAATACACGACAATTGGAAAAAGCAAGCGTTGTGTATTTGGAAAACTTTAACATTAAAACCAATTTTTTTAAATACAAATACGGCACCATCTATTCGCTAACCCAAATTTATGAGGCGTATATCACACTATCAAATATATTGGTCAAAAAAAAAAATTTGACATGAAATTGGAGAGTTGACGTTAACTTTAACTTAACCGTAACTTAAGACTCTATACAAAATTTTGATTTAAGGTTGGTAAGAAATTACGTATTCTTTGATGTTTGATTTGATATTAGTTTTGCTTTTGTAATCAATTTTATAAATCAATCAATACTTTAAAAGTAACAAACTGATTTCACAATCAAAATTTAAAATAATAAAATTCGAAATAAACATTTGATACAAAATTTAAAAATAAAAAACTTTATTTTCATATTAATTTCATGCTAATATCGCTCTTTTTATATCTTTTGCATTTTTTAATAAATAAAATTTTATTTTTATGGACACTTGCAATTAAATATTAGTTTTCTTCAGTTTTTTATACTAAACGTCAAAAAGTCCTGAAGATAGAATGAAATGAACTTTACGTTAAGTTAACGTTAAGTTTACGTACCGACTATAAATGTTCTAGTGCATTTTCATACATTTGTACTTGACGTTAAGTTAAAGTTACCGACTATAAATCAAGCATAAAGGTTGTAAAATAAACTTCGCTAGTTTTTCATCCAGTTTTGATGACAATTTTTTTTACCTCTAATCGTTCTATTTTAATTAGCAATACGTATAAGAGTATTTTTCAATTTGATATTGATTTTTGTAAATTAACATTGAAGACCACTGAAAAATTTAAAAAAATAAATTTAAATTATTGTTTTCTTTATTTTTACTCTTATTTTTATTCAAACTTTATAAAAACCAATATACTAATTTTTTACAGATTTCGATACTTTACTACTACTACTATAATTAATATATAACCTTCACAAAATTGTTAATAATCTTTGGTAACGTATTTGACATAGCATGATATGCTTTTCGTTTATTATCAAATATAAAACAAAACTTTTTTACTAAAACATATTTGATAGTCTAATAATGGCCTTATACGAAGTTCAGACGCGCTATACACCTGAGCTAAACTATGCAAAATATGCGAACTAT
Organism: Diogma glabrata; assembly: GCA_963693315.1. Taxonomy (NCBI): domain Eukaryota; kingdom Metazoa; phylum Arthropoda; class Insecta; order Diptera; family Cylindrotomidae; genus Diogma; species Diogma glabrata. The sequence goes on from CAVNZG010000057.1 coordinate 6,244, forward strand.
GTTTTTAAAAAATAATGTATATAACGTAATTATAGAAAAAAAACATTACCAAAACAAAATATTTAAAAAAGAAAAGAAAAACGGAAACATTACATTTTTTTGAAAAAGCTTTATTCGCATTAAAACATTACTTTTTTAAAAACATAGTTCGCATATTTCGCATAGTTTAGCTCAGGTGTATAGCACGCCTGAAGTTTACTATCAATTGAATAAATTGATTTACGCTGCCATCTGAAAGTTGGCATATGAACAATCCATATTTAACATTTAATTTACAATTAAAAAATATTTAGGCATTTAATCAAGATAATAACTATCCTATCTCTCAAGCTGGACCATCATACACACATTGTACAACATTTCATTAAGATTGGTTACGTTGTTACGGAGTTCATCGGGAACAAACATCGTGACAACGTGATTTTTATATATATAAGATATATATTTACAATAATGTAACTAACATTTAATAAAAGAACTCCTAATAAATAAAAAAAACTCCAAAATGGATTTATTAAAAGTAAAATACTATATTTCATTGGGCGGATGAAAAAAGATGCATCATAGAAAAAAACGAAGACGCTTTTCTCTAAAATGAAGTAATTTAAATTGAAAACAAATATGAATGAATAAAACAAAATTATTTTATTTACAAATTAATTGAATCTTTTATAAATATTTCAATACGCAATTGCAGAATATTGCAGAAATTTTTCAAATTTATAAGTAGACAACCGCCATTTAATATCACTAATAAAACCATATTCACATCAATTTTTGTTTTTTGTTCTTTTCAGATCCTAATTTATAAATTGATTTAGAAAAGTGAAAAGAAAGAAAACCACATTATTTTTATTCAAACTTTATAAGAACCAATACATTAATTTTTTTTACAGGTTTCGATACATTCTAACACTTCTATGATTAATAAAGAAAGGTTTTGACTTAGCATACGCTTTTCGTTTATTATCAAATAAAACAAAACTTTCTTTACTAAAACATATTTGATAGTCTAATAATGGCCCTAAACCGGGCATTCACATACAACGGAAACAGAAACAGAAACCGAATTTCATACAAATTTGACAGCAACTGAAACAGAAACCGAATTTAGAAACAGAAACAGAAATGGAAAATTCGTCTGTTTTGTCTGAAACGGAAACAATTAAAATTGAATTGTTTCAGTACCGAAACTGTCACATGACCAGAAACTGTCACATAATATTAATTATTAAGTTGAATTGTGATAACAAAAGCTTTGAATTTTGAATTTAATAAATAGGTTTCATAAATACAAATTATTTGTTTTTGTTATTCTTCAATTTTATTATTCATAATGGATAACAAATTCACAAACTCAAACAAAATTCGGTTTCCGTTTCTGATATTATTCACCACCGTCAACCAAATTAGAAACAGAAACAGAAACTGAAAATTTTCAGTTTCAGTTTCGGTTTCTGTTTCTGTTGTATGTGAATGCACGGCTTTATACAGATGTTGAAGTTTACTATGAATTGAATAAATTGATTTACGCTGCCATCTGAAAGTAGGCTTATGAACCATCCGTATTGAAATTTAATTCGCAATTAAAAAATATTTAGGAATTTAATCAAAATAAAAACTGTCCTATCTCTCAAGTTGGATACACACACTGAACACAATTTTATTAAGATTGGTTACGTTGTTGCGGAGTTTATCGCGGATAAACATCGTGACACGTGATTTTTATATATATATAAGATGCTCATTATTGGCCGTGGCCCATTTCTCGATGAAATTGAAATTGAAATTGAATCTGCAAATCTACTAAAAAATTTCAATTTACTCTGCTATCGTACTTGAGTAAATTTTGACAGATTGTGTTGAATTTCAAATAATATTTGTTTTTCAATAATTATTTTTTCGTAATTAAATTTTGGTAGAAGAAAATAAAGCAAAACAAAATAAAATATTTCATCGAGAGACGTCAAAATTTCAATTTCATCGGCATTTTTGAAATTATTCAAGTTGTGTTTTGAATGAAATCCCATATAAATTTTATTGAATTTATTCTCTTTTCCTCCTTTTGCAGCGCCAAAAGAAATTTAAATTATTTAATTGTAGCAAAATGAGAAATTTTATAGATAATTTTTAAAATTATTCAAGTTGTGTTTTGTATGAAATCCCATATAAATTTTATTGAATTTCGTTTCTTTTCCCCCTTTTGCAGTGCCATTGCAGCAAATACCGAAACAAAATAATCGCTCAATAACATACGATAGTCTATATGGGCCCTACATGGATGGTTGAAAAGTCGATAAAGCAGGTTTGACAGTAAATTAATTAATTTACGCCGCCATCTGAAAGTTTGCTTATGAACTATCCATATTTAACATTTAATTCGTAATTAAAAAATATTCAGGCGTTTAATCAAAATAAAAACTACCCTATCTCTCAAGTTGGACCATTATACACACACTGAACACAATTTTATTAAGATTGGTTAGGTTGTTGCGGAGTTTATCGCGGACAAACATCGTGACACGTGATTTTTATATATATAAGATATATATATGTATATATATATATATATATATATATATATATATATATATATATATATATATATATATATATATATATATATATATATATATAAATATATATATATATATATATATATATATATATATATATATATATATATATATATATATATATATATATATATATATATATATATATATATATATATATATATATATATATATATTAGGGTGTCCCAGAAAAATTAAAATTGTTTTTTTTTAACGCATACCCTTTAATTTTTTTTCTTTTATGTCAAAACCACTGTAAAAAAAATTTCATGCAATTTAAATAACAGTAACCCGTGCCGACTTGGACCTAAACATCTCAATACTTGATTGTGTACTTTAGCGCGCATACCTGTTTTGATGTGCTTATAATTTCTAAATGTTTTGTCGGTTATACGAATTTTTCTTGAAAAACAAATATGTCCGTCGAACTAGGTAGTTCTAAACCAAAAATATACATAAAAGGTAACCCAAAACTTCCTTCAAATGGACAAGCTCTCGTATAGTATTGTTGTATAATATATTGTTTTTTATTATAATACATTTCATACGAAAACAAAGAACAATTGTTGTGCCAAAACTGAATAATTCTATAAACACGTTTGGAATGTTATTTTAGATTGAAAACTCAAGACAAAGTGCAAATTCTCTGCTGTGATACTATAACTGCTTCGAAAACACATCGTATGTGTGCGCGTTGAAAAAAATCAATATAGAAAAACTTGTTTTCGCTTGCAACCATCACATGCACGAGCTGGTGTAAAAAAGTCTTTTTGAAGTGAAAATAAAACAAGTGCCTAAATAAGCCCGGACATTCCACTTTTTCAAAAAATTAGAGATCATTGGCAAAAAGTTGATCTCCATAGAATAGAATGCTATAGAGAAAAGGTGGAATGGTGCCTGTTTCCAAAATTGATAAATTGAAAGTAGATTAAATAATATTAGAAATAATAATTAAAAAGGAGATATCAATGCTTAAAGCATTTCAGCTGTATCGTTCAGATACAGCTGAAAGAGCGGTCTAATTAATGCAGGACTTTCATTGTTTAATTACAATTGAGGCAATATTTGTTATGTTGCGTACAAAAGCACAAGATGTTATATCCGGACTGTAAACAGCAAACATTGACAAGAAAATATACTTAGTAATAGTTGTTGTAATGAAAAATAATATTAAAATATGGAGGGACTGAGATTTCAAGCTCTGAGATATCAAGACTTCGGTCTGGATTAAGGATTTTGATATAGTTTTCGGCAAAAAACTTTTATGAGCACATTGCTTTTAGTTTTGGGCAGCGATGTATATCAAACAGAAAACTCTTTGTTAAAGTATAAATATTTTTTTATTTCTGTTTAGAAATTTATTACAAAACTAACACGAAATATTAATAAGTGCCGGAAAACTATAACAGATCATAAATTAATATAACTTAGTGAAAAGATGAAACACCCAGCAAACTACTCAAAAACCTCTCCATTTAGCGTTTCAAGAAAATATTACAAAACCAAATATTCATGGTTCTTTCAAAATTCAAAAAATATTCTAAAAATTAAAATAAAATAAAAAATTTAAACTTTTTTTTAATGGTTTTAGATTCCAAAAATTATTAGAAAATCAAAAATTTAAACGTTTTTCATAAAATTCAAAAATTTTTAAAATATTCCAAAAATTATAACAAAATAAAAAATTTCCATGTCCAATTTCATGTTCGATAACATTTCATGTCAAACAAATAATTAATTTCATATTGTTCCAAAAAATTAAGTAAAATGAAAATCATTCTTTTGACACACTTGACAACATTTTTTTGACAAACTTATAACGCAATAATCTAGATTTTGGTTTCACATACCAATACCGACCATCAAAATTTCTCCAAATTCAATGCTCCTATTCGCAATCACTTAAAATGAACGTTTTTAAGCAAAAAATAGGCATATTTCCTTGTTTTGACATACTTGACGATTTTTTTTGACACACTTCCCGTACAGTTATCGAACACATCGCCATTTTGGCTGTTACAACTGAGTAATTCTATTTTTGGAAACAAAAATTTTTGAGATCCCTTTCAGCGGTTTTCTAGATTTCGTCGGTTGTGACGGCAGACAGACATACAGTTTGTTTTAGAATCAGTAAGTCCTAAAACGTCGATAAATGGGGTAAGAATTTCATTTTTGGCTCGAGAATGTAATACTTAGGTCTTTCAGACCGAAGTAATATCTTTTTCTAATTCATTGGCGTTTTATTTAATGAGAGTAAAATAATTTCTCAAATAATTGCACAGTAATCGCAGTAAAAGCTCGTATGTTAAAGTTCAACTTCAAGTCGGCACGGGTTATCGTCATCCAATCGCAGTAAAACTTTTAATTTAAGTTTTAAACGTTAATTGGAAAAAATTTAGCGGGTATGCATATAAAATTTTGCAAAAAAATTTTTTTGCTCTATGTCTTGGGACACCCTAATATATATATATATATATATATATATATATATATATATATATATATATATATATATATATATATATATATATATATATATATATATATATATTCTACGTTTCGCATTCAAACGATCAACATCAAAAATTGTTTTATGTTATCACTAGTGCGATTATTAATATTTAATGTTTTTTACATGTAAATTCAAGTGATGTGCGTTTACGTTTTGTAAATAAAATTTGAATTAAAATTGTCTTAAATCTATCAGTAAAGTTTTACATTTTATATCAAAAATAGTGAAATAAATATTTATCAATTGAACAAATAAATAAATACATACAATATGTCCAAGAAAAATAACATTAAATCAAAACAAAGCATTCAAACGGGATTAAAATGCGCTACATGTGATGAACTAATATCTCAACATGAAAAAAAAGTTGAATGTGCCGGATGTTTTAGTTATTTCCACATTCAATGTGTGCGTATTACACGCTTACAATATAAAACATTGCTTAATGATGATTGGTATTGTACCAAGCAATGCAAAAACAATTCCGAGTTATCAACTGTCTTAGGTAATGACAAGGATCCTGAATGTATTTACGATAAGCATCTTCAGGATGGCATTCATTACGATAATGCATCAATTGAGGAAGTTATAAAATCACAAAAGTTCATCGCCGCAAAACTTGATCAATTGCTTCTGGAAAATAGAGAATTAAAAAAAGTTATGCTAAATTTCCACCTTTTAGAAGCTAAAGTAGATTTAATACGATTAGATGTGGAAATACTCAAACAGCAAAGTTTCGATGATTCCCTAATTATAACTGGCATACCTGAACGAGCTGGCGAGGATAATAAAAAGTTTGTGGCATCTTTGGCTATAGATATGCAAGTAGATGTTTTGGACCGTGAAATTATTGAAGTCAGAAGATTACGAGGTAAAACAAAAACAAATCCTAACAATTCCAATAAAAACTATCCAGCACCAATTTTAGTGAAATTCATACATTCTTGTTTCAAAAATCGTTTTTTGGATAAAAAGAAAGTGGCGGGGTCAATTCATACGAATAAATACTTTCCTGATGCTGATAGTACACATCAAATATTTCTACGCAGTTTTCTGACGTCTTTTAACTCCGATCTTCTATGGAAGGCTTAAAATTTAAGAAAACATGGATACAATTATATATGGTTTGTCGATGGCAAGGTACTCGTGCGAAAAAATGATTCAAGTAAAATAATTCATGTTCGATCGCTGAGTGATATTGATTCGCTAACCAAGAGAGCCTGACTAATAGGCCAGGCAAAATAGTATTTTAACAACAAAAAAATTCGTTACAGCAAACTGATAGTGGGATATTGTAGAACACGATATTGTAAAAGAGGGAAACATAAATCGAACCAGCAGCTGCTATCCGGGCGAGAATGGGGAGGGTTTTTAGGGGTTGAAAGGGGTTTTTCGTGATTTCTGGCTAAACCGTGCATCCTATCAAAAAGAGTTATATGTAAAAGTTGCAGGGAATAAAAAGGTCTACACTTTTTGTACGGACCATTTTTACCCTCACCTCAACATTTTTCGAAAAAAATGTGAAAAACCGATTTTTTTCTTTTTTCTTGTTTTCTTTTACAAAAAAAATTTTATGAAGTTCAAATTTTGGAAAAAGATACCTCTATTTATTGGAAAAAGGCAGCAATTTTTTCGGAGGGAAATATTTAGACGTTGTTGTTAAAATTAATTTTTTTGAAAAAAAAAACAAATTTTTAACTGCGATTCCTCTTAAAACTACGCCTCCTAAAGAGTTCAGTTTTGACTCATTTACTCGTTCTTACGTCTATTTTTGATAAATGGTAAAAAAAAGTATAAATCTATGGACAAAAAGGCGGGAAAATTGAAAAAACCGAAAATATTGCTTTTTTCGTGGTAATTTGCATATTTATCGTTGAATAATTGTTACTAATTAATAAAATCATATTATTTTTTTTATTATTACGTAAACAACGATCATTCGGAAATACATTTATGAATAATTAGATGCTTTCGTTTTCGAACTTGATAAAAATTGTTCGAAGAAATAATCAACAATTAGAATTTCAGTCGTACTAAAAATCTTAAAAATTAAATATCTCAAGAACACGAATATTAGCCTCTTTGTAAATTTGTAATATTTTAGAGTAAAGATAGAACTGTTCTTACAAAAAAAAATAAATTAAATTTCAATTGATCTTCAACCCAAGCGCCAACTTTAAAAAAGTTTTTTAATATTTTAATTTAAAAATTAATTACAAAAACAATTAATTATTTTTTTTTTCAAACGATTAACTAATCACCTACAAAAAAAAAAAAGTTTGATAAAATTGGTAAAGCCGTTCTTGAGCAATTTGATTTCGAAGGTACATGGGATTGGCAGAATTTTCATTTTTCTAAAATATTTAATGCTTATTTTAGTTTATAATATATGATAATTAATATATGATATATTTTAATTTAATATGAATTTTTTATTGTAATTGAAAGGAAAATTCACTATCTATTTGATAAATTTCAGCAAAATCTGCAACTGGCATATTTTTGCTAACAAATATTCGAATTGGTTTTTATCGTCGAACAAAACGTCTGTCTGTAATTTGAATATGTTTTGGGTAAAATATTAAACCTTCAGAAAACCCAAAAAAAGCTTATTTAGTACCTTCTTTAAACCTCATTTAGTACCTTCTAAACCCAAAATAAGTTTAATAGAATCAGTAAACTTGGGTTTAGTGTATGGCACAAAGTAAAAAAAAGATCAACCTATATTCAAATGTGTTTTTCTCAAAAACAAAAAATAACAATTGTCCTTATAGGTTTAGTATGTTTTAAGTAAATAACAAATCTGTAAAATATAAAAAACATGAAAGAAAACTAAAAGGTACTTTTTGAGATCGCCATGTTTGAAGAATAAAATTTGCTTTTTTGTTACCTAAATAAACTAAAAGTAACGAAAGCATATAATTATTCATTAATTTATTTCCAAATGATCGTCGTTTACGTTTATCATAAAAAATTTAAATGATTTTATTAATTAATAACGATTATTCAACGATAAATATGCAAATTACCACGAAAAAAAAGCGATTTTCTCGGTTTTTTCAATTTTCCCGCCTTTTTTTCCATAACAGTGTACCATTTTTTTACCACTTATCAAAAATAGACGTAAGAACGAGTAAATGAGTCAAAACTGAACTCTTTAGGAGGCGTAGTTTTAAGAGGAATCGCAGTTAAAAATTTGGTTTTTTTTTTCAAAAAAATTAATTTTAACAACAACGTCTAAATATTTCCCTCCGAAAAAATTGCTGCCTTTTTCCAATAAATGGAGGTATCTTTTTCCAAAATTTGAACTTCATAAAATTTTTTTTGTAAAAGAAAACAAGAAAAAAGAAAAAAATCGGTTTTTCACATTTTTTTCGAAAAATGTTGAGGTGAGGGTAAAAATGGTCCGTACAAAAAGTGTAGATCTTTTTATTCCCTACAACTTTTACATATAACTCTTTTTGATAGGATGCACGGTTTAGCCAGAAATCACGAAAAACCCCTTTCAACCCCTAAAAACCCTCCCCATTCTCCCCCGGATAGCAGCTGCTGGTTCGATTTATGTTTCCCTCTTTTACAATATCGTGTTCTACAATATCCTACTATCAGTTTGCTGTAACGAATTATTTTTTTTTTTTCTAATTTTTTCTCCTATTATTACTGGCCTATAAAGCAACATTTAAGTTTAAGGTATTTGTTTTTCCATTCAAATAATATATCATTTTTCATTTGGTTGTTTTTTATAAGTTCTGTATCTAAAGTTAAAATTTATATTTTTTTGTTAGCTGAATTAATTCTTCCGTTAGTGATATCAGTTTTAAATTGTTGTATGTATAAGGTTTATTTAATTTGTATAATTTTCAGTAATTATCGTCACTTTTCCTACTACAAGCTCAGTATTTGTTTTTTATGTTGTTTACAATGCATTACGGTGATTTTATTGATGAAAATTGCATTTGCATGTTATTATGTCACTTATATTTTCTATGATGAATAAAGGAATTGAAAAGTCTTCATTATTATTACAAAATATTCGCAGCTTAAGAGCAAATTTTGATATGTTAAATCTTTGTATTGCAAGTTTACCAACTATTCATGACTTAATTTTTGTTACTGAAACTTGGATATACTCATCTGAATGTTTGCAGTATCGTTTACCGGGTTATAGTTTTAGAGCCTGCTGTAATGATAGATACCGTGCTGGTGGTGTTGGTGTTTTTATACGGGATAGTTTTGTAAACTTTTCAATTAAATTCTTCAACTGGTCCTCAGCTGATCTTCTTATATTGGAAATTCAGATGAATAAGCAAAGTTGGACTTTCATTTGTATTTATCGTTTTTTCAATGGCTCGGTAAATGATTTTTGTAATGACCTGGAAGCACTATTGCGTGTATCAACAAAACCGAACACAATTATATTAGGTGACATAAATATTAATCTGTTAGATAGTGATGAATCGTTTAGCTATCAAGCAATGCTGTCATCTTATGGTTTTGCTAGTCTCCTAAATGCCCCAACTAGAATGCAAACATGTCTAGACCATGTTTTTGTTAAAAGTAAATCCTCATCTGATATCAATATTTGTAACCTACCTATTCATTTTTCTGATCATAATCTAATTGCGGTTGTTCTCTCTACAGGTATGAGGAGGTCGATTCCAGCGGAAAATAGACCAAATGTTCCACGAGTAAACTATGATATTTTGAATGATATTCTAAAGTATGAAAACTGGGACGATGTATGTTGACGATGGACAGATTTGCCTAAAAATAAAAAAAACAATAATAATAGTCGAAAAGGTCATATTCATAAATACTTAGCACTGTCCTTCGTCAAAGTATTCTCGGCGATGCTGTTCCAGTCAGTATTGTTGCGGCTGCTAGTTTTAGTCTGAAAAAAGGAAAACAAAATCATTTAATTAATATTTGTCAATGTTTGTTAAAATAAAACTTAATTTAATGCGCTCATACGTCCCAAAAATCACGACAGGCAAATCAATCACTAATCTGAAAAGAAATCAAATTCAATTTTATTCAAACAAATTGTAACGATCGCAATAATCGCGAAACAATAATAAAACCAAATTCATCTTCGTTTTCAATTCAATAAAAATGCATTTCATTAGTTTCCGTTCATTCTTACATTAATAATAATTTTAAAATTTTCTAAAACTTAACTGCTAGTTAAATTTTGAACATACTATAAAAAACAAACGAACGTACTAAATTTTTATTTCCAATGCTAATGAACAGACGTCGTTGTTAATCATTGCTGAATTTTCGGAGATTGCCCGATTTTGTTTTGACATCATAAGATGGCAAAATCAAAATCACATTTTGCAATTTCATAATTTAAAAATTATTCATTCCATTTTTGTGATTCAAAAGAAATTGATCAATTGTTTGTTAGAAAGATTATTCCTATTTTTTATATTATATTTAAACGTGGATTTAATTTAATATAAGTTTGTAATAATTAAATAATATTTTTAAAATTAAAACTAAAATACACAGTTGTAGGTGTTAGCTTCATTATTACTATTAAAATAAACATACATATTTGTTTTTGTTATTGAAATATATTGTGAAATTCTTTTATCAAAATGAAGACAATGTGTGAATTTCCGAAAATTTCTCGTTCAATGAAAATACGTACTGATTTAGAATTAAAAAATAATCCAGAGGAACGTACAAATATATTATTATGGCGATCGAAAGAATCAAGAAAAGGGGTTACCTGGAAAGAATTCAAAAAAATGTGTAGAAAAAGACAGTAATCCTTTATCATTGCGTTTGCTGCAAGATTTATGGACAGCTACCAGAGATGTTTTAGGAGCGGAAGAAAATTTCGAAATAGTTGATGATGCGGCACTTTTTTAATAGGATTATTTCTTGACGCTAGTCAAGGGAATTGAAGAATTAGAACCGGATCATCAATCAACAGGTTATATTTAAGGTATTTATTATAAATATGTAGCTTAATTTTAATTTAAATAGTATTTTTTCCTGTGATTTGTATTATACAAAATTTAAGAGATTCCCAAGATCAGGATTCGGATGGGGATAAACGGCATCCCGGGTAAATTAATTTAGTTACCAAAGGTCCAATGGTAACAATCTGTCGCCGAACCAAAAACGGACCGGGGGAATATTTTGGTAATATAATACCGTGATTACGGTGGAGTTTTGTTACCGTTAGGTACGAATTTGTTGTGTTATTTAGAGCTATTTTCGGCGCGAAAAATATTTTTTTTCATTTTTTTTTCATGTATTTGGGCGGTGTCAACCGGTTTGGTTGACTTCGAACTTGTTTGGATAAGAACCAGTTGGGTTTTTTTTTATATGTATATTTTTCTTTTACATATATATTAAATATATATAGAATTTTTTCATTTTTTTAATAATTTTTAAGAATTTCACAATTTGATAAATTTAAAAGGAATTTTTGAGAATTGAATTCAGCGGTAGTTGCAATAACGAATTCAAATGACTATTAAATGCTGCACAGGTACATTTAATTTTGGGATATATAAATATTTACTTGAAGAAGACAAATAATAAGCAATTCTAAGACTTATTAGAATTTGAAAGGAAATTGTATTCTGCTTTCGCATTAACCTTTTGGTCTTTGAGTTCTTGGTAGAGCCAGTGTTAAAAATACCATTATTTGTTTTTCTCTAATTAAATATAATATTCTAAAGATTAAATTCTAATTCTAACATTTAATTTGGTTTTTACAATAGTGTAGAATTGTATTTGGATTAACACTATATTTCTTACACTCAAAAATGCACACAGTCAGAAATTTTGGCTCGTTTAGGAGCAAGCGTCGGCCGGGGCCAGGAGAGTTGGGTCAGGCAGCGGTTAAGCCGGGTGTGAATGAGGTAGATGAAGTAATGCATGAGATTGTGAGTGAAGTGATGAATGTGGTGAATGAGAGGGAACAGGAAAAAATGAATGCAGAACGGAATGAGAAAAGGAATCAACTATATTTAGAATTGATGGATGACATAGCGAATGAGCAGTATGATGAATGGTTGGATGTAGTGATAAGTGAGATTGTAAATGAGGAAGTGAATGAGTTGGCGGATGGAGTGATGAATAAGGAGATAAATGAGTGGGCAGATGAGGTAGTGCATGGAGTGGAGGAAGTGGATGAGATGAATGAGGAGTTGGTAGGAGAAGTGGTAGTTGATGAAGTGAATGAGTGTGTGGATGAAGTGATGGATGCGCGAGAGAGATATCGATTGAGGAGGCTAGAAAGGGATAGGAAAAGGTGGAGGGAGAAAAAGAGTAGGAGGAAGAAGCAGAAGGCAGCGTGGTTGGCCGAGGAGGTAGAGTTCTCGTCAGTCATGCACGCTTATGCGGAGATATTGGCTGAAGAGAACGCTATCTCTGAGTCCAATCACAGGGGAGAGAACCCTCGACGGTGGTTGGGACCGCAAGTGGCCCCGGGAAATTGTGTGCATCTTTGAAATGTATTTTGTTCTGAATTTGGAAAAAAACCGTTTTGGGGCAGTAATTTTTTTCGGAGACTGTTTTTTTATACTGTCATTGTACATAGTGTATATAGTAGGTTAATTGTTGTATAATTGTACATATTTGTACATATTTTTGGTATATAGGAAGCGGATGTAGTGGTTTGTGTGGAGTGTTATGTTACAATAGCACCAACGAGATGAAATTAAGAAACCAAACCGATGAAACGATTTAGCCATTTGAACTTTTTGTGAGTAGCTTTGGCAAATATTATACATTGATAGGAATTGGATAGTAGATCATACTTAAATATTTATACATTAATAAATTAGATCTGGAATCTGATGCTCGTTTTAACGGTGCATTTTGGCCTGCGTGAAATAAATACATGATTTTAATTTCTTTACCACTAATGGTTATAATCGGTGAAAATCCTGTTTTGGTTGTGGTAGATTCGAACTATTTTTAATCTCGCGATGAAAATATTGTACATTCCACTACAGTTGAGCGTTTGTTAGAATTAATTGATTTTTTTTGGGTGTTAATTTTTTTATTGTTGTGTAATGATTACAAGTGTGTAATTGATAATTTCTCTCAGCGGTAGGCCTAAAAAGCCATCCATGGGGCTTATCCCCTTAACATTGATGTCGTTCTTAGATCGCCTATGACCACCGGGGTTATGCGATCGAAGAACATTGGTTTCTTCTCTTCATTCGGCGAGGAAGTTCTCAGGGACGAGGATTGGTGTTGCTGTGTTTGTACTTAGGTGCAAACCAGTAGTACCATTCTTTGCTCAGAGGCTTCTTCGGTGTAATGAAGAGAAGAACCAATTGTACTTTGCTTTCAGGATCAGAGGCTTCACCTCATACAAATTCAAAAAACTTTTCCATTTTTCCATTTAGCTTTTACAATAAAACAATTTTTCATGGAGTTTAGGATTTGAAGTCTGGTGCTCGGGAGCGTTCCTCAACTTTCGCATTAGGTTTAGTTGTAATTTATTTGTAGGTTAAACAAGCACAACTGGGTCAGTAGAAATGGACCTAGTGTCTAATCGTGACAGTTGTGATTGTTTTATTAGGTTGGGGAGAATCTGTTCTGTAGAATCTGGTCGTTAGGGGCTTTTCCAGTAGGTTCTCACATGCATGGTTGGAGTGGGCTCGCGAACGCGATATTTTAAATTTAAACAAGATGGATATTGTAACCATACTTACTTTTTAAATTGTCTCCAGACGAATCTTGATTTTTGGAATCTCTTATATTATTAAATAAAAATAAAATAAATCAAACAAATTTTTCAAAAATTAAATAAATAAAATTTTTTATTAAATAAATTAAATTTTCGTTAATTAAAATAATTTTTATTAAATAAATAATTTTTTTTAAATTTAAGTTAGTTTTAGGTAACTAAATAAATAAATTTTCTTAATAAGCAAGACATCAAGATATAAATAAATATTTTTATTTTTTTTAAAAATAAATCAATATTTTGAGCTAGGACGGTGCATCCAATAAATAAACATCCTTTCTGAATATTTTTTATTTTTCAATTTTTTTTAAAAATAAATAAATATATTTTAGGGGTGCTATCGTCAATAACTAATTTTAGGTATATATAATTATTTCAGTATATCTGAAATTAAATAAATAGATTATACTTTTACATATATAATGTTTTAGGAATTTTTGTGAAAGATTCAGTAAAGATTGGCTACGACGGTGGTCCGTCGGTGTTTTTACAAAAAAATCTTGTATGTTTTCGAATTGGGCGTTCGTTGTTTTTTTTTCGTTTTTGTGCTTTCATTTTTTTTTTACATTTACAGTGTACTAACTCCATTTTTTTGTTGAGAATTGGTTTTACTATTGTTGGTGATTGCGAGTCATGATTTTGCGGGTTTTACCATCGAAATCTCTAGCGTCTGTTTCCTATATACCAAGCCTAAGTTTTTCAATATATTTTTTTTTTATAAAATTAAATTTAGTGTTAGAATTATTAGTTTTCCTAAATTAAACCTATATTCTTAGTTATTAGTTATTATAGTTATAAATTTAATTTTCGGTTTTTAGAATTTAAATAGGTGTTAAATTTAAATTACTATAGTTATTATAATTTTTTTTATTAGTTATTAGAATTTTTATTATTAGTTTAAGTTTAATAGTGCTTCGGTGGTTTTCTGTCATGGAAGGGATGGCGACGTTTTTGTGATTTCAAGAGTAGAAATCTTGGTTTCTACCTTGAATTCATGGTGTAACGATCGCAATAATCGCGAAACAATAATAAAACCAAATTCATCTTCGTTTTCAATTCAATAAAAATGCATTTCATTAGTTTCCGTTCATTCTTACATTAATAATAATTTTAAAATTTTCTAAAACTTAACTGCTAGTTAAATTTTGAACATACTATAAAAAACAAACGAACGTACTAAATTTTTATTTCCAATGCTAATGAACAGACGTCGTTGTTAATCATTGCTGAATTTTCGGAGATTGCCCGATTTTGTTTTGACATCATAAGATGGCAAAATCAAAATCACATTTTGCAATTTCATAATTTAAAAATTATTCATTCCATTTTTGTGATTCAAAAGAAATTGATCAATTGTTTGTTAGAAAGATTATTCCTATTTTTTATATTATATTTAAACGTGGATTTAATTTAATATAAGTTTGTAATAATTAAATAATATTTTTAAAATTAAAACTAAAATACACAGTTGTAGGTGTTAGCTTCATTATTACTATTAAAATAAACATACATATTTGTTTTTGTTATTGAAATATATTGTGAAATTCTTTTATCAAAATGAAGACAATGTGTGAATTTCCGAAAATTTCTCGTTCAATGAAAATACGTACTGATTTAGAATTAAAAAATAATCCAGAGGAACGTACAAATATATTATTATGGCGATCGAAAGAATCAAGAAAAGGGGTTACCTGGAAAGAATTCAAAAAAATGTGTAGAAAAAGACAGTAATCCTTTATCATTGCGTTTGCTGCAAGATTTATGGACAGCTACCAGAGATGTTTTAGGAGCGGAAGAAAATTTCGAAATAGTTGATGATGCGGCACTTTTTTAATAGGATTATTTCTTGACGCTAGTCAAGGGAATTGAAGAATTAGAACCGGATCATCAATCAACAGGTTATATTTAAGGTATTTATTATAAATATGTAGCTTAATTTTAATTTAAATAGTATTTTTTCCTGTGATTTGTATTATACAAAATTTAAGAGATTCCCAAGATCAGGATTCGGATGGGGATAAACGGCATCCCGGGTAAATTAATTTAGTTACCAAAGGTCCAATGGTTATAAAATAATTAAAATTCAAAATTTATTTAACTAACCTTGGGTTTGTTGTTTGTTTTGGTTGAGTATGTCATTCTGACATTTAAACATAACAAACTTTTGTCGATGTAGCAGTCAACATCAAATAATTTTCACGCGCCGATAATGCAGTTTTTTCGAATTAATTCCAATAGTTGATGTTGGCGCTGCTAGCGGGAAAAGGTTGGATTGGTTTTGTTATTTAATTGGTGATTTTTGAGACGGGGGCTCTCTTCTTCGTTTTTTAGTCGTCTTGTCAAGTTGATCGAACTTGCTAGAAAATCCAATGTGTTTTTTAATTAAATAAGATTAAACTCAAAATATTGTGTATAAATATTTTACATTTTCAAATAAAGTTTAAAAATTTTAAAGTTGAGTTGAATTATTTCACCAGTGAAATGTTAAACTAAAAATAAAACTATATTATGGTGACAACAACAACGCTGAACAGTTTTTTTTCATAACGCTGTGATTTGGAACCTGGCACGTAAATTTATATATAAAAACGTGCCAGGAATAAGGTACGTACATAAAAACTAAAAATTTACAACCGCTTGGCAGTATAACAGCCATATTTTTCTTTTGGTTTACATTTTTGGCGGTTATTGTGGAGTCGCATATGAAAATAAAATTATTCAGAAGAATCAGGATTATCTACAACAAGCGATAACAGCCTGCAGATCAACGAGGGAGGTTTAAATAGAAAGGAATATCCATTGAACTTTGTGTAGGCACGTACATATATTAAATTGATAATTACTCCAGTCTCCATATTCATCGAGAACGTGCTTTTGTGTAGGCACGTACATGTATTAAATCAATAAGTAGTCCAGTCTACATATTCATCGAGAACGTGCTTTTGTGTAGGCACGTACATGCATTAAATCAATAATTACTCTAGTCTTCATATTCATCGAGATCGTGCCTTTGTGTAGGCACGTATATATATTAAATCAATAATTATTCCAGTCTGCATATTCATCGAGAACGTGCTCTTGTGTAGGCACGTACATATATTAAATCAATAATTACTCTAGTCTGCATATTCATCGAGAACGTGCGTTTGTGTAGGCACGTACATATATTAAATTGATAATTACTCCAGTCTACATATTCATCGAGAACGTGTTTTTGTGTAGGCACGTACATGTATTAAATCAATAATTACTCCAGTCTACATATTCATTGAGAACGTGCTTTTGTGTAGGCACGTACATGCATTAAATCAATAATTACTCTAGTCTTCATATTCATCGAGATCGTGCCTTTGTGTAGGCACGTATATATATTAAATCAATAATTATTCCAGTCTGCATATTCATCGAGAACGTGCTCTTGTGTAGGCACGTACATATATTAAATCAATAATTACTCTAGTCTGCATATTCATCGAGAACGTGCGTTTGTGTAGGCACGTACATATATTAAAGTGATAATTACTCCAGTCTACATATTCATCGAGAACGTGCTTTTGTGTAGGCACGTACATATATTAAATCAATAATTACTCCAGTCTACATATTCATCGAGAACGTGCTTTTGTGTAGGCACGTATATATATTGAACCAACATTAGTTCCAGTTTGCATAGTCGTCAAGAACGCGCTTTTGTCTAGGCACGTATATAATAATCAGCATATTCTTCAAGGTGTGCTTTTGTGTAGGCACGTGTTATTTCAAGATCACCTATCATCGTTGTGCTATCCAGCTTGTCAGGCCTCTGACTTTTTTGTAACATCGATCATCAAATCAAAAATCAACTTAATACAGTCCACTGCCAGTCAGAGGCGCTAACATTTTGGTCCTTCGAGCCGGATATTACGCCAGAACAGGAACATCATCGTCAGGAATCTGGTCACAAACCAAAACTATAGTCCAGCACCGAATGTAGTACCAGGTATTTTTTAAGAAAAGTAGTTTTTAGCCTCAGTTATTAAATTATTCACATACTCCTTGAATATAATTGCTAGTTATCTCAAATTAAACACAAAAAGTTAATCAATTATTAAATTTAACAATTTTACACAAAAGGTTTATTTAAAAAAAAAAAAAAAAAAAACCCAACTGCTTAATATTGATTGTCCACAAAATTAGTACTTTTCAAACAATCTTTAATATTACTTTCAACCAAAAGTGGTATATTACAATCAATTTTGATATAAAAACCGATACACTTTGCATCTTGGCGTAGTGGTGGGTATCAGTGGTCTTTTTGTCGTCGGTGAGGGGTTAAACCAAGTTCACAGTACGTGCTTCAAACATTGTCAATTTGTATTTTAAAAACAGTTTAAATCCGAGTCCGAAATCTACTCACTGTCTCATTTACTCTCCTTAGCGCTATAGTCCAACCAGCAATATGGCTGAATTAGAACTCCTCAAAAAGCAGCGAGCTGCATTCAAGGGCCAATTGACCAATTTTAAGACCCAAGTTCCAACTGCTGAGTCATTTGGAGCAGTCGAAGTTCTTCTTAGTCGGCTTCAACGTGTTTACGACAAGTATGACGGGGTCCAGTCAAAAATCGAGATATTAGATGAATTTGCTACTCCTGATCGCTCTGTCTTTGAGGAAGAGTATAGTAAGTTAGAGATCGTGTTGAGAGACAAATTGCACGACCTCAAAAAATCGGAAGACAGTTCTCTGTCAACCTCATTTCACAATACGTCTCAGCATGAGTTAAATCCTACTACCAATGTCTCTGCCGGAGTTAGACTTCCAGAGCTTACACTGCCGTTCTTTAGTGGTTTGGAATCGGAGTGGTTATCGTTTCGCGACATTTTTCTTGATTTAATCCACTCGAAGGCTTTAGATGAAACAGTTAAGTTCTTATATTTAATCTCAAGTATTCGAGCAGGGTCTGCGTTTGCACTAATCGAGAGTCTTCCCGTAACTGCGGCCAACTACACTGTAGCTTGGAAATTATTGTGCGACAAATATAATAACGAAATTTCGATTCAACGGCACCATACCCGGGAACTCTATGACGCCCGAACTCCTCAGGAGCACTCAGCTAAAGCTCTCCAAATGTTTGTTGAGAAGATCTTCAAACATTATAATGCATTAAAATCCCTAAAGGTAGCTGTTTCTGAATGGGACTTAATTCTAGTTCACCACCTGATTCAACGATTGGACACGGCATCTAGGGTCCATGTGGTAAAACATACCAAGCCAAATGATTTGCTTCGGTTTGACGAATTAATCCAACTGTTGCGTAACCGAGTGAGAGTGCTCGAGACATTAGCATCTACATCGGCTCACACTCATTCTCGAGTGAATAAGTCATACAAACCAGTCACTCTAAATGTCACTCACGCACCGCCGGCAAGTGCATCCGAAAAATGCAGTTGTTGCTTGGGAAACCATCTGTTGGCTCATTGTCCAGAATTCTCCAGCACTAAATTCACGCCAAGATCCAGATATGATTTTATCAAGAATCGCCGTCTTTGTGGAAATTGTTTACGAGATCGTCATCCTCTTAGTGAATGTCGTCAACCGCCGTGTCAAACTTGCGCACTCAAACACCATACATTATTACATTTCGAACGCAGCAATCAATTGCCCGAGGTTAAACTGCAATCAGTTGTAGCTAACTGTTCCGAATTTCAGTCACTCAATAATGATTGCAGTGAAGCGACGTGTGCTGCGGGAACCAGTCTGAAAGTCTCATCAGAGACTACATCAACCAAGTTCAGCAAGGTCATTCTTATCGGCACTGCTTTAGTACGAGCATCAGTTAATGATGGCATCCAACTCCTATGCAGAGCTCTATTAGATAGCGGCTCAACGATGAATTTTGTTACTACACAAACATGCAAATTGTTACAGGCACGTAAACACGTCACATCTAAAACTATTACCGGTATTGCTGGATCACAAACATTGATCAGACACAAAATCTATTTAAAAATCTCTTCGTGTGTCTCGACCTTTGCTACGACGTTAAAATGTTATGTTCTCCCCACCATTACCCATGAAATACCTTCTACAAGAGTTATGCTTCCCAAGCTAACCTTACCTGATCATATAAAATTGGCCGACCCTCACTTTAATGTACCAAATCGGATCGACATCCTGTTGGGTGCTGAGATTTATCATTGTCTTTTCAAGGGGTCATCAATTCAACTACATCGCGACTTACCTCCATTTTACGAATCTGAATTGGGTTACGTGGTTAGTGGCAAGACGAACATTTCACATACTGCAAAGACTCAGTCTCAGTCTCACATAGCTTTGTGCAGCATTCAATCCCTCGAAGCTCAACTAAAACGGTTTTGGGAATTGGAATCAGTATCGTCTAAACCTGTGTGGTCTAAAGAAGAAATTTCTTGTGAATCTCATTTCAAGGAAAATGTCGAGAGATCTGTAGATGGCCGGTACACCGTCGCACTTCCTACAAATCCAAAATTGAACCAACTAGGTTCATCCGACCTGTCAGCGCGTCGTCAGTTTTATGCCCTAGAAACTCGTTTGCAGGGAAAACCTGAAATCTACGCTCAATATCAAGATTTTATGAAGGAATACCATCTGTTGGGACATATGACCGCTGCACTAAACGACAGAGGTAACTGCAATTTCTATTTGCCACATCATTACGTTATAAAGGATCAAAGTGAGACTGCAAAGTTGCGCGTAGTATTCAATGCGTCCGCTAAATCTTCGTCTCTTGTCTCTCTAAACGATTGTCTGATGGTAGGCCCCACAATTCAACAGGATCTCGTGTCCATAATGCTTCGCTTCCGGAAACATATCGTTGCATTTAGTGCTGACATCGCTAAGATGTATCGGCAGATCAGAGTTCGAGAAGACCAACAAGACCTTCAACGAGTATTTTGGCGTATGAACCCTTCCGAACGTCTTCAAATTTTCAGGCTCGCCACTGTCACATACGGAACTGCAAGTGCCCCATTTTTGGCCACTCGGACGCTACACCAGCTTGCCAATGACGAACGTGTCAAATATCCAGAAGCATGTAAAATTCTCGATAATGACTTTTATGTGGATGATGTACTAACAGGAGCATCAACCATGTCAGAGGCCAGCCAACTGAAGACAGAGTTAATTGAACTTCTAGCTCGTGGTGGCTTCGAACTACGAAAGTTTGTCTCTAATATGAAGCAACTATCATCACAAGATCACGACGCAACAACCGTTACCATTTTATTGGGAGTCATGTGGAATACGAAATCTGACCAGTTCGAAATGGTATTTGACCTACCCTCTACTGCTGCTCTTTGTACCAAGCGCACGCTACTATCGGAATTGTGCCAGATTTTTGATCCAATGGGTATTTGTGCTCCAATTGTTGTCACCGGAAAACTCATAATGCAAGCCATCTGGAAACTTCAAGCTCTGGGCTGGGATGATCCCTTACCACTTCATATCGCGCAAACCTGGTCTAATTTCAAACAGGAATTAAATGCATTGCAACGGATCAACATTCCTCGGTTAATTACGTCCCCCGTTGCTGATCAGATCGAACTGCATGGGTTTTGCGACGCCTCCGAGCGAGCATACGGGTGTGCCTTGTATACTCGAACTATCTCCTCAACAAACCAATATCAAGTAAATCTCATTTGTGCGAAAACAAGAGTGTCACCGTTGAAGAAGGAGACGATCCCACGGTTGGAACTGTGCGCAGCAGTACTCTTATCAGAATTAACTCAGAAGGTTACGTCTGTCTTGAAAATGAATTTTAGTGCGGTATACCTTTGGACAGATTCACAAATCACGTTGCATCGAATTAAGTCAGAGCCATCAAAATATGCAGTATTTGTAGCAAATCGTCTTTCAAGGATTCAAGAACTTACGTCAGCTAATGATTGGTATTACGTTCCTACAGCTGCAAACCCAGCGGACTTAGCGTCTCGAGGACTTATGCCTTCGTCATTCTCTGCGGCATCACTTTGGTGGATAGGACCCGAGTTCTTGAAGAGCCATTCGTCAGCCTGGGCAATCTCACATGACATCAATCTACCAGATGAATTTGTGCACTTGGAGGTGCGTAAAACCAACGATCGTGGTTTAGTCCACTCTACAACAGATGATAACTCTCTTTTTGTTCGATTTTCGTCTCTCACAAGGCTAATTCGAGTTGTTGCCTATATGATTCGTTTTACTGACAATGCAAGACATAGAGATATTCGAAAAGATAATGCGTCCATTTTTCTATTACCTAACGATATTAAAAATGCTACACTGTGTTTGATCCGAATGGTTCAACGAAGTAATTTTAGTGACGACATTCGGTGCATTAAAAAGACCAAGTATTGTTCACCTAGCAGTTCACTTCGATCTCTCGCGATATTCTTAGATAAAGACGGTATATTAAGAGTCGGCGGTCGTCTGAATAACGCAATGATTTCAGAGGATCAGAAACATCCGATCCTACTACCTGGTAATCATCCCTTCAGTGTATTAATCGTTCGACATGAGCACCAAAAATTGCTACACGCTGGGCCTCAATCACTTTTATATAACCTTCGCTTGCAATATTGGATAACTGGTGGACGCAACTTATGCAGGACAATCGTCCATCAATGTGTTCGTTGTCATCGAATAAAACCGCAATTACGCAATCAAGTAATGGGTGAGTTGCCATCTGATAGAGTGAAATCCGTGGAGCGTCCATTTCTCATCGTCGGAGTAGATTTCTGTGGGCCATTTTCATATATCCAAACCAATAAAGCCAGAACAAGAATTAAATGCTACATTTGTCTCTTTGTCTGTTTCACCACCAAAGCAGTGCATTTGGAACTTGTGATGAGCGCCTCAACTGAATCCTTTTTGGCTTGCTTACGAAGGTTTATTGCTCGACGCGGGATATGCATTCGCATCTATTCGGACAATGCCACCAATTTCGTCGGATCACGCTCGGAACTAAAGGAGCTTAAAACGTTATTTCTTTCTCAGTCATTTCAAGACACCAGCTTAAAATTCTGCTCCGAAAATGAAATAGAATGGAAGACCATTCCTCCACGGTCTCCGCATTTTGGGGGTTTATGGGAGGCTGCGATCAAAAGTGCTAAGCATCATTTCAAACGCGCGGTTGGCAATGCAGCCCTTACTGTGGAAGAACTCCTTACACTGATTTCACAAATCGAAGCATGTCTTAATTCTCGGCCTCTTACGCCCTTATCTAGTGATCCATTAGACTTGACCGCTCTCTCACCTGGTCATTTTATTATCGGTGCTCCTTTGACATCAATCCCAGAACCATCATTAATTGATTTGTCCAGAAACCGGTTGTCACGCTTGCAACGAATCCAACAAAATTTACATCAATTTTGGGAAAGATGGCACAAAGAATACTTATCGGAACTCCAACGACGACACAAGTGGCGTCAGGGCTCACATAACTTCCAAGTAGGGTCGTTAGTTATCCTCCAAGACGATAATATACCACCATTAAAATGGAATTTAGGTCGCATAACAGCGTTACATCCTGGACAAGACGGGATCACTCGTGTGGTTACAGTCAAGACAGCACTGTCAGAATTAAAAAGAGCTGTCAATCGTATAAGTGTTCTACCAATTCATGACGAAAACAAGGTCGACGAAGGCGATACTAAGTAACATGCTCGTCGTTACATAACTTGCGTTCAGATGTACCATCATCAAAACGGTTTAATATAACCGCGACTAAAATCATTCGTATTCTCCGTCTACTAACTTGATGATACTTTGTTATAAGTGAACCACCAAACCTATGTCATTACATGTGCATCCAATAGGAGTTTGTTTCTATTTTGTTGATGTCACATACACCATATCACTAACAGAATTTTTAAACTCTCCCCACTTACAAATTAAGTAGCGATGAGTTGTTTATGTTTTAAATCCTGCAGCTAATCAAACCTTGTCAATTCGGCAAACAACTACAGTTGTTGTTAGGAACAAGTTGTTGCTACAATTGTTGACCGCATAGACAAAGATTGTCTAATTTCTTTTCACGTATCGAATACAAACGACAAAAACATATTTACACATAGGTCATTGTTATCAGATGACCTTGTGCCAATTAATCGTTCAACCCAATGAAGTTGGATCAATTAATTCTAATGCTAATTAATAATATCATCCAAATTTATTCCAACCAGCCTAATCATTTGTCATCTTCGTCTGTATAATAAACAGAGACTTAGATTTCATTTTCACATCACTTCGTAACGTCATATTTATTTATTTGTGAAGAGCATTCTCACGGAACCACTAACGAAAGTGTCATTTATTTGTGAAGAGCATTCTCACGGAACCACTAACGAAAGTGTCATTTATTTGTGAAGAGCATTCTCACGGAACCACTAACGAAAGTGTCATTTATTTGTGAAGAGCATTCTCACGGAACCACTAACGAAAGTGTCATTTATTTGTGAAGAGCATTCTCACGTCACCAACACTTTCGTCATGTTTTCGTGAAGAGAATTTAACCAACGAAAATATTGGTTCGAGTCTTCACAGTGTAAAAGAGTTGTGAACTTAAAATCACTAAAACTGACATAAGAAATCTAAAGGTCGAAAGACAATTCAAAGTGCAACGCGATCAAGAATTTACAACCTCGATCGGCTGTTACTTATTATCGTCGGTTTACAACTAGATCAGTAGAAGTGGGCAAACTATTGCATCATAGTTCCATTATGTTCTTGGTATCAGTCTCGTCAACATGTTATAAAATGTGATCAAACCTTCAGTTTCATTGATGCTCGGCATAATCAGCATGATTATCCGTTTAGTCGTCTTCAATGCTTTGCATAATTAATGTTTAATTTTTATTTTCTCTTCGGTTGCTACGTACACTCAATGATTAAACCTTTAGTCTTCGTCAATGCTTTGCATAATCAATGTTCAATTATTTGTTTTCGTCTTCGGTTGCTATGCACACTCAATGATTGAACATTTGATATTTGTCAATGCTCTGCATAATCCAGGTTTAATTACTCATTTCTTCGGTTGCTACGCACACTCAATCATTAAACATTTAGTCTTCGTCAATGCTCTGCATAATCCAGAGTTAATCATTTATCTTCGGTTGCTATGCATACTCAATGATTAAACCTTCTGGTTTTCATTAAACATTTTGGTCTTCTTCATATTTAAAAAAAAAAAAAATTTTTTTTCATTTTCATCAATACCATCGTTTTGACTCGTCTTCGAAAATATAAACGAGTCTCCGGTTTTTATGATCTGAATGTTCATCGTTTTAATTAACGTCATCTATTGTTCCACTCGGGAACCAGAGCCTATTGGTAGTTAGATCCAATCCGTAATCAATTCGCGTTACTCATGTACCAGCACTTCACAACGTCATTTCCACTTGAGTCGTTGTCATTCTATATCGGGTCCATAAGGTCAGTACCTGTTTAACTGTCCAGCGTCAACTCTTGTATAATATTCAACCAACCTCAACGGCAGAAAGTCCACTGATACTTACGGTAATGCGAACCGGAGAACTTCACATCTTGTCATAGCTGGCATCCTTTTTGATGTTTTATGCTCATTATTAAATAAAGAAAAAAAATACATGTTGTTCCAACAATTGTTGTTAATATATTTATTCAAAAAATTCATTTTAGTAAACAAAAAAAACTCATGTTTTTGTGTTTAGATAAAAAATAATAACTAATTAAATCAATAATTGTTAGAAGATTTAATTACATATAACTAATATCTTTCTATCAAGAATAATTGTTTAAAAAATAGAATAAGTATAAAACCTATTTTTAGTAACAAAATTTTCTGAATTAAAATTAGCTAGCATACAATTATCTGAATTAAAATTATTATAATTAGCCGAATTAAAGTTATTCTGAAACTAAAACTACAATTGTTCATGTGACACTCTTAGGATAATCAGTCCAATTTGTTAAATTTCTGAATTTATAAATAACCAATCAGGTTAGTAGTTTTAGCCAAGTGATAGCTTATATAATTTAAATAAACCTATTTTTCAAAGGCGGGAATATGTTGACGATGGACAGATTTGCCTAAAAATAAAAAAAACAATAATAATAGTCGAAAAGGTCATATTCATAAATACTTAGCACTGTCCTTCGTCAAAGTATTCTCGGCGATGCTGTTCCAGTCAGTATTGTTGCGGCTGCTAGTTTTAGTCTGAAAAAAGGAAAACAAAATCATTTAATTAATATTTGTCAATGTTTGTTAAAATAAAACTTAATTTAATGCGCTCATACGTCCCAAAAATCACGACAGGCAAATCAATCACTAATCTGAAAAGAAATCAAATTCAATTTTATTCAAACAAATAATTAAAATTCAAAATTTATTTAACTAACCTTGGGTTTGTTGTTTGTTTTGGTTGAGTATGTCATTCTGACATTTAAACATAACAAACTTTTGTCGATGTAGCAGTCAACATCAAATAATTTTCACGCGCCGATAATGCAGTTTTTTCGAATTAATTCCAATAGTTGATGTTGGCGCTGCTAGCGGGAAAAGGTTGGATTGGTTTTGTTATTTAATTGGTGATTTTTGAGACGGGGGCTCTCTTCTTCGTTTTTTAGTCGTCTTGTCAAGTTGATCGAACTTGCTAGAAAATCCAATGTGTTTTTTAATTAAATAAGATTAAACTCAAAATATTGTGTATAAATATTTTACATTTTCAAATAAAGTTTAAAAATTTTAAAGTTGAGTTGAATTATTTCACCAGTGAAATGTTAAACTAAAAATAAAACTATATTATGGTGACAACAACAACGCTGAACAGTTTTTTTTCATAACGCTGTGATTTGGAACCTGGCACGTAAATTTATATATAAAAACGTGCCAGGAATAAGGTACGTACATAAAAACTAAAAATTTACAACCGCTTGGCAGTATAACAGCCATATTTTTCTTTTGGTTTACATTTTTGGCGGTTATTGTGGAGTCGCATATGAAAATAAAATTATTCAGAAGAATCAGGATTATCTACAACAAGCGATAACAGCCTGCAGATCAACGAGGGAGGTTTAAATAGAAAGGAATATCCATTGAACTTTGTGTAGGCACGTACATATATAAAATTGATAATTACTCCAGTCTCCATATTCATCGAGAACGTGCTTTTGTGTAGGCACGTACATGTATTAAATCAATAAGTAGTCCAGTCTACATATTCATCGAGAACGTGCTTTTGTGTAGGCACGTACATGCATTAAATCAATAATTACTCTAGTCTTCATATTCATCGAGATCGTGCCTTTGTGTAGGCACGTATATATATTAAATCAATAATTATTCCAGTCTGCATATTCATCGAGAACGTGCTCTTGTGTAGGCACGTACATATATTAAATCAATAATTACTCTAGTCTGCATATTCATCGAGAACGTGCGTTTGTGTAGGCACGTACATATATTAAATTGATAATTACTCCAGTCTACATATTCATCGAGAACGTGTTTTTGTGTAGGCACGTACATGTATTAAATCAATAATTACTCCAGTCTACATATTCATCGAGAACGTGCTTTTGTGTAGGCACGTACATGCATTAAATCAATAATTACTCTAGTCTTCATATTCATCGAGATCGTGCCTTTGTGTAGGCACGTATATATATTAAATCAATAATTATTCCAGTCTGCATATTCATCGAGAACGTGCTCTTGTGTAGGCACGTACATATATTAAATCAATAATTACTCTAGTCTGCATATTCATCGAGAACGTGCGTTTGTGTAGGCACGTACATATATTAAAGTGATAATTACTCCAGTCTACATATTCATCGAGAACGTGCTTTTGTGTAGGCACGTACATATATTAAATCAATAATTACTCCAGTCTACATATTCATCGAGAACGTGCTTTTGTGTAGGCACGTATATATATTGAACCAACATTAGTTCCAGTTTGCATAGTCGTCAAGAACGCGCTTTTGTCTAGGCACGTATATAATAATCAGCATATTCTTCAAGGTGTGCTTTTGTGTAGGCACGTGTTATTTCAAGATCACCTATCATCGTTGTGCTATCCAGCTTGTCAGGCCTCTGACTTTTTTGTAACATCGATCATCAAATCAAAAATCAACTTGATACAGTCCACTGCCAGTCAGAGGCGCTAACAATGTATATAGTTCAACTAACTGTAACTCTGCTTTTGAAATTTTTTTTAGAATTTTAAAAACTCACATTCAATCCTCTTCTTTTGAAATCAAAACTTCCAAAATGAAAATACTTAAGCCGTGGATGAGTTGCAACCTTCTTCGAATGATTAATAGATTGAAAAGATATTCCAAGAAGTTAAAATTGTCTCCTAATAACATTGTGTTGCGTAAACATGTTAAGATAATTTCAAAACGACTAAATGCAAAAGTTAAGTCTGCTAAAAATTTATTTTACAAAAAGAAGTTTGAATGTGCCAATAATAATCCTAAGGCTACATGGAAAGTAATTGATGACATGTTGGGACGGAACTCAAAGAACAAGAAACTTACCCAAATATATGAATTGCAAACAGAAAATATTCTCACTAGTTCTCGATCCATTGCTGAGGAATTTAATAAATTCTTCATTAATATTCCTAAAGATTTAACTTCTAATTTAAATAGAACAAACTCCAACTGTATTGAAGCAGACAAGTTTATTCTAGGTACACCTAAACAATACAGTTCTTCTTGTTTTTTTGAACCTATAACATCTT
>CAVNZG010000058.1:0-26478 GCA_963693315.1 Diogma glabrata
CAAATTTGGAATCCAAAATAGTTGAGCAGAATTGTATTCAAAATTGTCGAATAAATTTGGAATCACAATCGTTGAATAAACTTGAAATCGAAATCGTTGTATAATTTTATAATCCAAATCGTGGAACAGACTTGGAATCCAAAATAGTTGAAGAAATTTATAATCATAAACATCGAAGAAATTGGTAATTATAAACGTTGATTAAATTTGGTATATGAATAAGTTGGCAAACAAAGCCGTTGAATTAATTGGTTATCAAAAAGGTTGAATAACTTGGCAGACAAAATTGTTGCATAAATTGTTATCAAAAATGTTAAAATAAATTGGTAAACGTAATCGTTGAATTTTATCTATAAATCGTCGAACAAATTTGTAAATCCATTCGTTGAATATATTTCTTAACAAATTCGTTGAATAAATTAATCAAAAATGTCGAAGAAATTTGTTATCCAAATGGTTGAGTAGATTCGTTACCAAAACCGTTGAATATATTTGTTAACCAAATCGTTGAATATATTGGTTAACAAAATCGATGAATTTATTTGGTAGCAAAATCATTAAATAAACTGGTAATATTAATTGTACGAAACTATGTTGTCAAAGTTGGCCGAGTTGATATGAGATAGATGAAAACATGGTATCACAGCTTGGCAATGACGGTATAGATGATTTATAAAGACTTGGTTGTACACGTTGCCAATGATGATCCAAGTCGGAAGAACATACTGGTCATAAACTTTGATGTGCTAATGTCAATATCGCATGAAATCCCGTTATGGACTTTGGCAAAGATGATATAAAAACCAGCATAGAAAAAAAATGTCGATACACCACGGTTGATTGATACAATAATTTATTTAATTACAAGATCGTCACAGTGACGCATATAATAACACTATATTATTTAAATCACATATAGGTAAAGTTTAACTTAATTAAATGCCTACGTAAACTTTTATTAACCTAGAATCAAGGTCAGTTCAATCGACTATCGTAAGTATTAAAGGTATTCATTAATTATTCACAGGAACAAAATTAATCATGAAGTATGTATATCAACAAATCATTTTACTAATAGCTATCTAATGTTAATCGATTCTTACACTATGATTTACAGCAATAAACAAAAAAAAAAACAAAACAGCAAACAAAATTGATAATTAATCTAGTTCGATACATTCGAAAAATCAGCCGACACTTAAGAAAAACGAAAACTGTACATCTCTTAACAATAATGATAATGTAAACTTTTGGTATATACCGTTAAAAAAAAAATGACTAGACACGAAAACCGGAGTTTTTCTTCATTAAATGTACCGTAAAGTTTCACGAATTCACTGGAGCAAGTTTGCTTTATAAAAAAAAACGTTCTCAAGCAAACTATAATGCCAAGGGCAATTAACTAGATATTAAATAAAGTTACCTTAGATTTGCGAATATTCAAACAAAATTTCACCATATGCGCACCGAGAAATATATCACGGATTTTGTATACTGTTACACATAACACAGACACATCACAAACAACAAATAAATATATTTTTTTTTGATACACGGATAATTCCTTTTTTTATGGAGTTACTTTACATTTAATTTCTTTTCTTTTTTATTATCTTTTTTGTTTTCTATAATTACGTTAATAAACATTTTCCTTGGCAACCGTAAAAATGAATACTTTTCTAATAAAAAATCTGAACACCTGTTGCCAGCTGTCAAAGCAAAAATCCAATAGGATAATTGTAATAATATTAATCGACGTCAAACATCAAAATCAAAAGTAATAGAATGAGCGTATTCGTGTGAATCGCGATTAAACTAAGAGAGTTTAATGATGTGCAGGGCCGTATTATATAGCAAAAATTTTGCTCGAAAAAACTCGAATGCGGTGTTTTGGATGTGATATAATTTCCATTGAGTTTTCAATTGATGGGAATTTTTCATAGCTAAAAAAAAAATCGTTCGTTATTTGATACTATTGCCCAAAGATAAGGTTGAGGTACAAAATATTTCCGACACATCAATAACATTTACCATTGAATCCAAAATGAACCAAAATCAAGTTCGTTCGATGTTATGTTGTTTAGATATTACAAAACTACAATCCAAAGTAGTAATATACTGAAACGGAAAAATTATTTTGAAAGAAATTAAGACAATAGAATGTTTAACAAAAACGAGATATTAAATCGTTGAATGTGGATGAATGGAAAATATTTAGGGTTTAAAAAAAATTGTTTAATTACGGTTGATGTCTAGAGAATTCAAACTTTAGCAGTATATTGAAAATAAACGAATAGAAACACAGCGCGCGTCGCTTTTAGTGTGTGGTAAGATTAAATTCTGATTAAAGTTTAGCGGTCATACGGATGATGATCAAAAAAAACCATCAATTAATTCAAATTAACCAACATTATATTATATCAATGAATAAATAAATCAGGGTAATTAGTGTGATTTTCTTTCTCCCATACGTTTGTCCGGCCATTGCAGATTTAGTAGATTCTGAGAAACATAAGGAAACTATGGGTGAAGGAAACTACATGAAATATGACTATGGATGACGAAGGGATGAGAATCTATCACAAGTGGTACAGATTAATATAAGAAACAACAGCTAAGGAAACTGCGACTGTAATACACTGCGTTCTGACATTATGCCAGACTATCCATTACAGAACAAGTGCTTTTGGGACGAGCACCTACGACCAAAAGAAGTTGACAAAGGCATAGGCTGGTCGCCAATAGACCTGGTATATACATATTAGCTTGGTGAAGCACCCCGACGTACCACAGATTAGCAATCAATGCGATCAGTATTACAAACTCAGTCTTAGCAGAAACAAAGTAACAAAGTATCTAAGAATATGCAAAAAAAAAAAAAAAAAAAAACTTTTGGGAGGGGTATCGATAAAATCAGTATTCTACTCTATTGCAAGCGGTGGACAACCAAAATCTTCCAGACCCAATTTCGGGCAGATCTGGGGGTTCCCGAGACTCTAAAGTCACAAAAAAAATTTATTCAATCTGCTACAGATCGAAAAGAAAAAAAAAAAAAAAAAAAACACCATTGGACCGACTCCTTTAATGAAACGTCCGACACAATTTCGTTTTTACGTTATGCAGGCTCGCAACCCACACCTGAACTAACACGAGTCTCATACTTCTCCGACTGAGCTAGCCGGGCCACACTGTTGTACGCTTCCGTCCCAGTGACTCTGAAGGATGAGAAAAAAACTGTTCACATAGGTTCAAAGCAACTAATTGAACCACATTCAATACATTCGATCTCGGTATTTTCGCTGGCAAATAGACTACACAAAAAAAATTTTGAAACAAGACCCGAACACCAAAGTTGATACACACTCACTGAACTGTGAATTCAAGATGGAACTACCCTCATACTTTATGGTCGTCGATAATCTTGACTTACCATGGCGGTGAAACACGCACGAAAGTTACTATCATACTGACAGCAAAAAATTATTGCCGATGTTAGGCACGAATGTCCTTGGAGTGATAAACACCTCTACGTTTAGAAGCCAGGTCCTCCAGTTCGTAAGCAGCGCTACCTACCAACCTTCAAACGTTGGCTTCGCAAACTTTTGTGAGAGCGATACCGAGGATTTTCTGCAGTTCCCCGCATCGCTCAAAACAATACTACGACAGAGTTCAATGTTCTGTTTTTGGCCAAACCCCCAAGAGAGGAAGCTGGTGGACTGGGGGCCCTCGCAATACACTCGTCAGCGTATTCCTCGGGTAACCACAATCCCCATACCTCGCCCCTTGGAAGAGTCTCAATATCCAAAACCCAAGCCAGCATTTCACCTGGCCTGAAATTAGGTTATCCGCGAACACAGGAACAGACAATGTCGGAGCTTATTGTCGGCAATAGATCTATCAATTACTTTCTCAAATTCATTCATAGGTGATTCAATATACTTGCCACTGACAGAATTTCTGGTTGTCAATTATTTGAGAATTTGGTGAATCGATTGGTTCATTTCTACTATCATCAGCATCATAAATTTTATCATATTTTAGCTTTTCCACATCGTAACAAAATCAACAACTTGATCTTTTGAACTTGGAAATTTTAAAACTGACATTTTTTGAAATTTGAACCTATCCAAGCCGGTTTAAACAAATGTTATTGATACTCCAAAGCTTCAGGACCGTGCCGCTCGACCAATTCGATGTAAATAATTCAGTGATGGACTTGGAACATCAAGATTTATTATTAAATTTATACTTTCTGCATCAACTCTGCGTGACTGTGATTAGAATACGAAAGCTGAACTCTCTTATATTTTTCTAATAATTCAAGACGTTGTGTTTGCTCATGTGCGCCCTTCATCGTTAATCAATAATTTAAAACAGCGTTCGGCCCGGGATTGAGAATCGGTGAACAAAGAACATTGCTTACACGAAATCAACCGGAATATGTTTTTCTATTTCTACAATCTACAATTTCATTTCATTGAAATTATTTTCTGGCTGTGGAATTGCGTAACCAAAATTTAAATTTTAATTTAATTATTCAATCATCACCAAAAAAAAAATTTTCATTACCGTATTTGACCACTTTAAATATTTTTAGAGCAGAATTTAAAAAAAAGTCATATGGAAATTTAGTGATTCAAACCTCAAACAGCTGCGCAATATTTTCTTCAACTCGACAATTATATTAAATCAGATTGATTATTATCTTGATATTATTTCACTGCGATTTACAATTGTTTTCCAAGATGCCGAAATATGAACAGAACAAAAAAAAATAAACGGTGAGATCGGAGAGAAAGTAAGTATACTACGCTATTGCAAAAAAAAAAATGGAGTTAAGAAAAATGAAATTCCAGACCCAATTTCGGGCAGGTCTGACGGCTCCCGATACTCAAAACTGAGTGACAGACAAAAAAAAAATTATATAAGTGCGGCAAGCCTACCGGTTAGACAAGGAGAATTAACTAGTTCTATCATGCAAAAGTTATATAAAAAAAAAATTAAATCTAACATGCAAAGATTAATTTAAGTGAATTTAATAGGATTATAAGAGCAGGACTAGGAAGTTTTCCCAACCAATCTTAGACGTTGAATTATTTTAGGACACTAAACGGGTAAACTTAGGCCTCCCGAATCCGACAATTTTCGTTACTTGAAGTAGATTAACAATCAAAAACTTCCTTTTCCTAGTCTCTATTCCTTTTTCCTTTCTTATTTAATAATTATTCTTAACTTACAGTTCGAAGTAACCGAATGTGTCTTCAATTAACCTAAAACATAGATTTTAGTTATGCCCTAATACAAAAAAAACTAA
Organism: Diogma glabrata; assembly: GCA_963693315.1. Lineage (NCBI taxonomy): Eukaryota > Metazoa > Arthropoda > Insecta > Diptera > Cylindrotomidae > Diogma > Diogma glabrata. The sequence continues at coordinate 5,315 of CAVNZG010000058.1, forward strand.
CAATTTACAAGATCACACATTCGGTACTTTTTCTCCAGACTCCGCAAGATGTTTCCGGAGTATTAGTGTTATTTCTTATGATTTGTTAATAATTTGGTTTCTATGTAATTTCTTGATACGTTATTTTCTTTATAATTTCTTGATAATTTATATATTATATTACTTCTTGATAAGTTATTTACGTTGTAATTTCTTGATACGTTATTTTCTTTATAATTTCTTGATAATTTATATATTATTGGTTGGACCTAAAATTTATAGATAAACGAATATTAGAGTCTGATATTATCAGCTGTTTTTATTCATAAATTTATTTATATATAATTATTCATATATACATTTATTTATTTAGATGTACTTATTCATAATTATATTTATTTATTTATAATCAACTATTTATATATACATTTATCTATTTATAAATATGTATTTATATATATATAGTTACTAATTCTTTTTTTTTTTTATTTATTTTGGCGAATGGAGGAAAGTCAGATTCAACCACGGGGTGCCCATCACTACGGGGTTGAAGGTGGTGACCGCCGTTCTTTCAATTCCTTTTTTTTTTGTTGGATGTTTATGGGTTTAAATAAGAAAGAAAAATAAAAACAATTTTTGGGATTAAAGAAAAAGAAAAAAAAAAAACTACGTTAAAAGGATCGGAAATGGAAAAGGAAAGGGGGCGAGACGGGATGAATAAGGAAAGGAGATGGTAAGGTGTGACAGGAATAAGGTGGGGTATGTGCGAGTAGTGTTTCACCCAGCTGACGAGTGCTGATGGGATGGTCAGAAGATAATATCCTCTGCACCACCATTCTATCAACAACACTCGGCAGCTGTGATCCACGCCACCAACACATACGGTAAGGTGCTGTGGCAAGGGTGGACCAGTTACACATCAGCATGACAGCCGAGCGAAATCTTCCCTCGACAGCGGGCCAATGCTGTCTTGGAAGAACTTCCTCGGTATCACCCGATGAGAACCAGCACACCTCAACCACAGGAAGCTAGTATTGCCGGGAGGGGTCGCTAACGTTAGGCAATAGTAGCGCAGGTTGGGCTCTGAGGACCTCGCGAACCCGAAGCCTGACCAGGTGACCAGACTCGGACGAGGTTTGGCGTATACACCAAACCACGTCGTTCTAGGTCTGGCACCTGAGACACCTTCGGCATTTGAGACGTCTCCAGAAACCCAACCCGTAACTAGGGTCCGTGGGGTTGTAATGCCCATTGAGAATAATTCCGAAAAATTATTCTCACCCATGCGTTTTTAAAAAAAATACAAAAAAAGAGAATATTTGCTGGAGGCGTAGGGACGCAACTCCCCATCAAAGTAAAGTCTGAGGAATCTCAGACTTCCTTTGCTCCTGCGCGTTTGAAGCAGGGAATTGCTTCTACGCCGCCAGAGTCTTTACTATTGTTTTGGTGGAAAATTAAAATTAATTGGAAGAAAAAAAATTTTCGGAAAAAAAAAATTTTTTCAAGATTTTTTTTGAAAATATGGAGGGACTCCTCCAGAGTCCTACATTGCTGTAGGGACCCTTAGAGAAGCCCCACGTTGGGCGCCAATTTGTAATGAAGTGCCTCTCATGATGATAATGGGAGTGGCTTAGCAGGAAGCGTACCTAGAAATGTTGTATTGCCGTTCGACTTAGTCTCAATCATCGTGGATAAGAGATATTAATAACCTGCTGCTTCAGCACAAATACGGAAATGTACGCATTTTTCAAAGTAGATCAGAAATGGAAACAAATACAAGTGTGAAAACGAGACTCTGGCGGCCCCCTTCTACGAAAGAACCACGGTCGGCACGTTCAACCCCCTCATTCACTCACATACGCCCACACACACACACACACACACACATTCACACCCCTAAATCCCATGAATAGTAAGGAAAATCAATCAAAATAGACTCACCCGTGGTTATATCCGCCTGGCCTCCAATCCTGCTTAAATCAGCACTCCATCAGCACGGAATTATAAACGTTGATTAAAGTGGTCATCACATGCGTGGAATGAGTTGAGAATCCAAAATCGTTGAATAATTTGTAATCCAAATTGTTGAATAAAATTGAATTCCAAATCGTGGAGTAAATGTGTAATCATAAACATCGAAGAAATTGGTAATTATAAACGTTGATTAAATTGGTCACCATAAGCGTTGAATTTTATAATCAAAATTGTCGAATGAATTTGTAACCAAAATTGTTATATAAAATTGTAATCAAAATCGTTGAATAGTTTGTAATCCAAATTGTTGAGTAGAATTGTATTCAAAATGGTCGAATAAATTTGAAATCGAAATCGTTGTATAGTTTTATAATCCAAATCGTTGAATAAATTTGGAATCAAAAGGTTGAATAAATGTGGAATCACAATCGGTGAATAAATTTGAAATCGAAATCGTGGTATAATTTTATAATCCAAATCGTTGAACAAATTTGGAATCCAAAATAGTTGAGCAGAATTGTATTCAAAATTGTCGAATAAATTTGGAATCACAATCGTTGAATAAACTTGAAATCGAAATCGTTGTATAATTTTATAATCCAAATCGTGGAACAGACTTGGAATCCAAAATAGTTGAAGAAATTTATAATCATAAACATCGAAGAAATTGGTAATTATAAACGTTGATTAAATTTGGTATATGAATAAGTTGGCAAACAAAGCCGTTGAATTAATTGGTTATCAAAAAGGTTGAATAACTTGGCAGACAAAATTGTTGCATAAATTGTTATCAAAAATGTTAAAATAAATTGGTAAACGTAATCGTTGAATTTTATCTATAAATCGTCGAACAAATTTGTAAATCCATTCGTTGAATATATTTCTTAACAAATTCGTTGAATAAATTAATCAAAAATGTCGAAGAAATTTGTTATCCAAATGGTTGAGTAGATTCGTTACCAAAACCGTTGAATATATTTGTTAACCAAATCGTTGAATATATTGGTTAACAAAATCGATGAATTTATTTGGTAGCAAAATCATTAAATAAACTGGTAATATTAATTGTACGAAACTATGTTGTCAAAGTTGGCCGAGTTGATATGAGATAGATGAAAACATGGTATCACAGCTTGGCAATGACGGTATAGATGATTTATAAAGACTTGGTTGTACACGTTGCCAATGATGATCCAAGTCGGAAGAACATACTGGTCATAAACTTTGATGTGCTAATGTCAATATCGCATGAAATCCCGTTATGGACTTTGGCAAAGATGATATAAAAACCAGCATAGAAAAAAAATGTCGATACACCACGGTTGATTGATACAATAATTTATTTAATTACAAGATCGTCACAGTGACGCATATAATAACACTATATTATTTAAATCACATATAGGTAAAGTTTAACTTAATTAAATGCCTACGTAAACTTTTATTAACCTAGAATCAAGGTCAGTTCAATCGACTATCGTAAGTATTAAAGGTATTCATTAATTATTCACAGGAACAAAATTAATCATGAAGTATGTATATCAACAAATCATTTTACTAATAGCTATCTAATGTTAATCGATTCTTACACTATGATTTACAGCAATAAACAAAAAAAAAAACAAAACAGCAAACAAAATTGATAATTAATCTAGTTCGATACATTCGAAAAATCAGCCGACACTTAAGAAAAACGAAAACTGTACATCTCTTAACAATAATGATAATGTAAACTTTTGGTATATACCGTTAAAAAAAAAATGACTAGACACGAAAACCGGAGTTTTTCTTCATTAAATGTACCGTAAAGTTTCACGAATTCACTGGAGCAAGTTTGCTTTATAAAAAAAAACGTTCTCAAGCAAACTATAATGCCAAGGGCAATTAACTAGATATTAAATAAAGTTACCTTAGATTTGCGAATATTCAAACAAAATTTCACCATATGCGCACCGAGAAATATATCACGGATTTTGTATACTGTTACACATAACACAGACACATCACAAACAACAAATAAATATATTTTTTTTTGATACACGGATAATTCCTTTTTTTATGGAGTTACTTTACATTTAATTTCTTTTCTTTTTTATTATCTTTTTTGTTTTCTATAATTACGTTAATAAACATTTTCCTTGGCAACCGTAAAAATGAATACTTTTCTAATAAAAAATCTGAACACCTGTTGCCAGCTGTCAAAGCAAAAATCCAATAGGATAATTGTAATAATATTAATCGACGTCAAACATCAAAAATCAAAAGTAATAGAATGAGCGTATTCGTGTGAATCGCGATTAAACTAAGAGAGTTTAATGATGTGCAGGGCCGTATTATATAGCAAAAATTTTGCTCGAAAAAACTCGAATGCGGTGTTTTGGATGTGATATAATTTCCATTGAGTTTTCAATTGATGGGAATTTTTCATAGCTAAAAAAAAAATCGTTCGTTATTTGATACTATTGCCCAAAGATAAGGTTGAGGTACAAAATATTTCCGACACATCAATAACATTTACCATTGAATCCAAAATGAACCAAAATCAAGTTCGTTCGATGTTATGTTGTTTAGATATTACAAAACTACAATCCAAAGTAGTAATATACTGAAACGGAAAAATTATTTTGAAAGAAATTAAGACAATAGAATGTTTAACAAAAACGAGATATTAAATCGTTGAATGTGGATGAATGGAAAATATTTAGGGTTTAAAAAAAATTGTTTAATTACGGTTGATGTCTAGAGAATTCAAACTTTAGCAGTATATTGAAAATAAACGAATAGAAACACAGCGCGCGTCGCTTTTAGTGTGTGGTAAGATTAAATTCTGATTAAAGTTTAGCGGTCATACGGATGATGATCAAAAAAAACCATCAATTAATTCAAATTAACCAACATTATATTATATCAATGAATAAATAAATCAGGGTAATTAGTGTGATTTTCTTTCTCCCATACGTTTGTCCGGCCATTGCAGATTTAGTAGATTCTGAGAAACATAAGGAAACTATGGGTGAAGGAAACTACATGAAATATGACTATGGATGACGAAGGGATGAGAATCTATCACAAGTGGTACAGATTAATATAAGAAACAACAGCTAAGGAAACTGCGACTGTAATACACTGCGTTCTGACATTATGCCAGACTATCCATTACAACATCGGTAATCCTGATGGCAAACTTAAAACGTTTGATGAGTTTTATGTATATGACATATAAAATTATGATTACTGCCAATGAAAGTAAAATATATAGAGCGATATTAGAATATTGTCTATTGTATTTTTCCCTTTCGATTAGATCATCATTCAGTTGTTTCATCTTCAAGTGAATATCTTCAATCTCTTCATTACTATCCATGTTGAATATTTTTAGTGATGAGTTGGTGATAATTCCTCTTTTAGAATATTTATCTAATTGAATACTCAAGTTTAATTTTGGTATGAATGATGATATTAGATTAGTAGTAAATAACTCCTGTGAAGTCATCATAATAGAGCCATGATTTAAAGCACATCCTGGTTTGAGTTCGAGAATACCTTCGCCTTTTAGTTCAATTGTAGTTGTTGAAGAGTTACAATAAGTTAATGACGCATTCTTGATCTAAGATGTATATCCATTTGTTGGAGTATCTTAATTGTATCCATATAATGGACGGCTTAGTAGAATATATTTTGCAGCTCGATGAAATTTGTTTACCATGATTTAGTAATTCTAACTCGCATCTACTGACATTTGATTGCATACCATACGTAGGATGTTGTTGTCTACAATAGTGGTAATTTGAAACAGCTTCACACTGATCCATATCTTCTATTGGATAAATCAGTGTTCTTTGGAGATCTGTTACTAAAAATCTTGATGATGGTTGAATGAAAACATATTTGTCATTGTACCTTGTTGGAACTGGAACCATATTAAAAATTTGAAATTCTTCTCTATTTGGAAGTGGTATTTTAATGTCGATGATTATTAACTGATGTTGAATAGCTGCCTTGCAATTCATTATTTTGTAAAGTTTTATTAGGCCATCAGGTGTATCATCTCCAGGTAGCATTAAGTTAGAAGGAACCTCTTGGCGAATAAGCTTAAGTTGACTCAATAATTGTTGAGGTGTAAACAGCAGTGGATGAATTTTACCATTTTGTGATTGAACGAGGATGTCGATTAATGCGTTCTGTACGTTTTGATAATCAATTAATGCCAATGTTAGCTGAGTTGATAACAATGTAAATGTTTGTGAAGAGTTGAGTTTATCAACAATATATGTTTGTTGATTTATAACTGTTATCAGATATTCTATTTGATTGTTAATGGAATCAAATTGTTTCCTGATCATCTCATTTGATTTCTTCAATACATTGACTGTGGACTCAGAAATAGAAGTTTGTTTATGAATCAAATTGGTCATATGTTTTTCGTTTCTTCTGATTTCTTTGATGTCAGCTTCGTACTCATCAGCGAATTTTTGATCAAGCACTCCAAAAAATTGATTGGCCAGCGTGCCGACAATGTTAATTAATCCTCTTCGTTTTCTGTTTGCTTCTCTATATGGTTGACTTAAAATTGTATTTTTATTCTCTTTCTCTTCTATCTGGTAGTTCAATTGATACAAAATTGTTGTACAAATTTGTTTGTTAATCTCGCCATCATGATAAATTGAACATAAATGTTTTAGCTTATTCATATGTGTTTTGAAATTGTTGAATTCCTGCCAGTAGTTTTCTAAATTGTAGTACACTATTATGTTCCAATCATTATTGATTAATTGTAATCGACCCATATCTTCGAAATAAATTCCGGGGTGATTTTTAAATGGCGTAGCTGTATACGTTGGAAGACCCCTTCCGCCCCAAAAATTGGAAAATAGTAGTAAGAAACATAAAATTGATGATAATTTTAAAGATGAATTTCTTTTTGTAACTACTAATGAAGTCTGGTTTTGAACATTTGATGGAATGTAATTATTTTCTTCTATTGGAAGTGGACAAATCTTTACTATCGGTCTTTTATAAATATTTTTATTAGTTTTGACCGAAACAACACGGACTATGTTGTCTTTGCCAGAATGTGTTTCAATTAGTTTTCCAAGTAACTATTTACTTGGAGGTAAGTTGTCTTCTTTAATGAGGACAATACTTCCTATTTTTATATTCTGTTGTTCTGCCTTCCATTTGATGCGTTGTTGAAGTTGTGTTAAGTATTCTGAGCTCCATCTTTTCCAGAAATCTTGGTTCATGCGAGTAAGTAACCTCCATCTTGTTAATCTGTTAGATGGAATATCTAATAAATTTGATTCTGGACTTGAAAACAAACTTCGACCAATCAAAAAGTGTCCGGGTGTTAAAACATCTAAACTGTCTGGATCATCATTTATTTTGCAAAGTGGCCTTGAATTTAAGCAAGCTTCGATTTGTGCCAAAACGGTTGTCATCTCTTCGAATGTTAGTTTGGTATCTCCAACTATTCTTTTGAGGTGGTTTTTTACTGATTTAACACCCGCTTCCCATAAACCACCCATGTGAGGAGATAGTGGTGGAATAAAATGCCATTCAGTACCATTAGCTGATAATTTATCGGTGATTTCTTTATATGTTTGCATGAATTCTTTAGAGTTTTGTTTTAACATTTTGTTTGCTAATACAAAGTTTGTTCCATTATCACTAAATAGTTTTGAAACAATTCCTCTTCTTGATATGAACCGTTTGAAAGCAGCTAAGAATGCAGTTGAAGTCAAATCACTTACAACTTCTAGATGAACAGCTTTTGTAGATAGGCATACAAATACACTAATGTATCCTTTAAAGGTTTTGGAACCCCTTCTTTTTGACATTCGAATATCAAATGGACCAGCAAAATCTACAGCACTATTTGTAAATGGAGGGGCGATATTTACTCTTTCTTTTGGTAACGAACCCATTAATTGATGTAATGTTTTTGATTTGTATTTAAAACATATGACACATTTGTTTATATTATTTTTAACAGCTCGTGTACCGTTTATTATCCAAAATTTCCTTCTTGTGTATGACAAGGTTAGCTTGTTTCCACCATGTAATGTTGTTATATGTGCAGCATTAATCACTAATGTTGTAAGTGCACATTTATAAGGTAAAATTGCAGGATGTTTTTCTTCGAAATCTAAGTTAGCGTTCTGCAATCTTCCCCCAACTCTAATGATTCCATCACTATCTAAGAATGGATAAAGTGAGAAAATGTTGCTTTTGTTATTGATTGGAATTCCACTTTTAAGATTTTGAGCTTCCGATGCAAATTCGTATTTCTGGCCTAATCTAGTGATTAAAGTTGTTGCTTTGTTAAGTTCATCCAATGTCAATGTACCATTGAATCTAAAGCCTTTTTGTGTCCTTAAATTTTGTATGAATCTTATACAAAACGCATTGACTCTTATTAACTTATTGTAGGAAGAATATTTGTATATTAAATTTAAGTCGTTACAATTTGTAATATTTGTAACGAATAAACTTGAAACTTTTCGTAATTCAAGATTTGTATTTAAATTTTGATTACTGAATTTCATATATTCTGATTGCTCGTTTTTTAACCATAATGGACCATTCCACCATATATTGTGATCCAATAATTCTTTTGGATTTAATCCTCTGGATGCACAATCTGCTGGGTTGTCTTCGGAAATGACGTGATTCCATTGATTTGGGTTCATATTAGTTTGAGTTTCCGAGACTCTATTTGCTACGAACGTTTTCCATTTGTTGGGATTACCTCTAATCCAGGCCAATACTATAGTTGAATCACTCCACGCGTAAACTGTCGTATTTGAAATCTGCATAGCTTTTTGGATTTGATATATTAGTTTTGATAGTAAAACTGCTCCACACAATTCAAGCCTTGGCAATGAAATTTTTGTTTTTATTGGAGCAACTCTTGTTTTTGATGCCAATAAACATACATTTATTTCTCCATCTCCTGACTTGCAATATATTGAAGCTGCGTATGCTTTTTCGGAAGCGTCACAAAATCCATGAAGTTCTAAATTTTTTAAGTTGTTCGAAAATTGTATCCATCTTGGGATTTTAATTGCCTCTAATGTTTTTAGTTCATTTCGTAGATTAAACCATTTTATAGCAACATCTGGTGGAACTTCTTCGTCCCAAGTAACACCTGCTAACCATAAATCTTGCATTATGATTTTTGCATTGATTATTGTTGGGGCCAAAAGTCCTAGTGGATCGTATAATTTGGCGGTATCAGACAAAATTTTTCGTTTTGTAAATTTTTCATTTGGAGGAACATCTTTTAACGTGACTCTAAATTCAATATTATCACGTGTTGTGTTCCATATAGTACCCAATGTTTTAATAGAATTATCTTTATCTAACTCATAGTTGCCGAATTCGCGATCTATTATTGGTATATCATTTAATAAATCTGGATCATTGCTTGACCATTTTCGCAATGTCATCCCACCAGTTTTTAATAATTTTATTAAACCATTTATTAGTTGTTGTGCTTCTTTTTTTGTGTCACAACCTGATAATAAGTCATCCACATAAAAGTCATTTAAAACTATTTGAGTTTCACGAGGATAGATTTCTATATTATCTTTTGCTATTTGTTGTAGAGTTTTAATAGACAAATATGATGCTGAAGCGGTACCAAAGGTAACTGTATTCAATTTGTATTCTCGAATTTCATCATTTGGATTGAAGCGCCATAAGATTCTTTGAAAGTTTTGATGTTCTTTCGAAATTTTAATCTGTCTAAACATTTTTTCTATGTCTGAAGTAAAGACATATTTATGTTTTCTCCATCTTAACAATATTGATGATAAATCATCTTGTATAGTTGGACCAATATGCATTAAGTCGTTTAGACTTACGCCAGTTGTGGTTTTAGCTGATGCATCAAAAACAATTCTTAACTTCGTTGATGAACTACTTTCTTTGAAAACTGCGTGATGTGGCAAATAATAGCATTTTTCAATATTTTCATATGGATTATTTTGTGTTGGTTCCATATGATTCAAATCTAGATAATCTTGTATTATTTTAGAATAATCAGATTTTAATTCTTATTTAATCTTTTTTCGATTTGTAAAAATCTAGACATTGCAGAAAATCTTGATTTTCCTAATTTTAGATTAGTATTATCTTTAAACGGAATTTTCACAACATATCGGCCATCTGCTTGTTTCTTGTAAGTTTCTTCATAGAATTTTTCGCAGTATTTTTCATCCGATGTTTGTTGTCTCGCATCGTGTATTTCTTCAATTTCCCAAAATCTTTTCAGATCATAATCTTCGTTCACTGTACCAACCATACTTATTAGTTGATCGCTATTTTTTTGAGATGTGTTGCCTAGTAGGATATATCCAAGCTCAGTTTTTTGAGCTACAGGAGTATTTATCTTTCCTTTGATTAAACCAGTTTGTATTATACTGGAATAGTAATCTGCGCCTAGTAATACATCTATTGGAGCTGGAACATTATAGTTTGGATCTGCAAGAACTATATTTTGAAGATGTTTCCATTGGATTTCCTTTATATTTTGTTCTGGAAGATTTGGTGTTATATTTTGCAAAACCATCGCTTCTATGTTCAAATTAAATAGTGATGGATATATAAGTCTAATGTTTAACTCGACCATATGTTTTATTTTTGCTGTTTTTGTTGATGCTAAACCTGAAACTTCAGTGTTGATCCTTGTTTTATTTAAGCATAGTCGCTGAACTGTATCTTCAGTTATGAATGATGCTTGTGAGCCAGGATCAATCAATATTCTCAAGTATTCATCTATTCCGTTCCTTCCTCTTGTTTTAACTAATGCTGTTGCAAGAAGAGTTTTATGATTTGTTTTGTTGACCATGTAAGTGGCACTGTTGACCGTTGTCTGACTCGGTCCTGGTAAATTTTCTACCAGACTGCCGTCTGGTTTATTCTGATTGTTAACTGGTATTATTGATGATGTTGAAGGTGCGTTTCTTTTTGTGGATTTATTTTGACGTTTCGGTACATTATTATGCAATAAAGTATGATGCTTGATATTGCATATTTCACAAATCAACTGTGAATCGCAGTTATCGTAAGTGTGATTTCCAGAAAGACATCGAGTACAACTTTTATTTTTGTTTAAAAATTGTCGTTTTAAATGAACACTTAAATCCAAAAAATCAGGACAATCAGAAAGGCTGTGAAATGATTTGTTGCATTTCTTACATCTTGAGCTAACTGTTGCATGATAGCTCTTGTTGAATTTGACGAACGGCTTTCCGTGCTTTAGATTTTTATTTTCAGTTATTTCTAGTGATTTAAATCTCGATTCTAGAAACTGTGTGAATTGATCTAAACTTGGAATTTGTTTGTTGTCATCAAGAGATAATTCAAATAGTCTTTTTGATTCTCTATCTAATTTTTGACTCATTAGATAGATGATGAATGCATCTGCTAAATCATGTTCTTGTGCTAAGTTTTTTAGAGAAGATATAGAGATAGCTAAACTATCGTGAAGCCTTTTTATAGCTGATGATGATTCTTCAACAATTGTTTGATGATTACACATTTTTTCAAATGTTTTGTTTATTAACAGCCTTGTATTATGATATCTTGTACAAAGCGTATTCCATGCTTTGGTGTAATTTTGTTCATTTATTGGAAGAGGAAGTAGTAATTCTTTCGCTTCTCCAGTAAGATTTGATATTAAGTAATGCATTTTTTCGACATTGCTTAATTGTTTATTATTGTGAACTAATTGTTCAAAATAGTCACGGAATGGTATCCATGCTAAATAGTTACCATCAAATGATGGAATTTTAATTTGTGGCAATTTTATTTGACATTCTCGATTGTCATTGCCTATTGCAGTCTTATTTTGTGTAATATTAAAACTGCTTATTTTTTGTTGAAGTAAAGATAATATTTCTTTATATTCATCCTCTAGCAATCCGTGGTCAGAATTTGTGAAATATTCGTGTTGTAGATCTTCATCGCTGGCGGAAAGAAATAGTTGCATATGCTCTTCGTCAATCATTTTCCAGATGTTTTGCATTTCACTTTCTGTATTTTTGTAGAAATGGATTAGCTGACCGCCTTTTTTTGCATCTTTGAAGTTCTTTTGAAGTTTTTGATGTAGAAATTTGACTTTTTTGAGATTTTGTTGTATTGTTTTATCCAATTTGTTATCAGATGATTTGTTATCATTCGATTGACGTTTTTGTTCAGCTTGACGTATACCTGTTGTAACTTCATGTAATTTGTCTTTGCATGATTGGATGAATTTCTTGACTGTTGCGTTAAATATCTTGTTTTCATCTTTCTCGAAATAAATGTGATCTGCGCTGGATGATGAAAATTTTCTTACTATATTTTCATCCAACTTGTTCCATTCAAACAGAAGTTCATTTGATGCTTCAATAAGCTTTTCAATTTCTGACGAAAACTGTCGTGTGAGAATTGTTTTTTCCAATGTTTTAATGCCAGAATCATACAATTTTTTATATTTTCCCGTTAAATCAGCTAACTTTTTGTATTCAGTATCCATGTTGATTACTTTATACTTCGTTGATGCGCAGATGGAAAATGTTTACTCACAACTCACGTAACACTGGAGTCAAACGTTGACAACTTTTTGTTTTTGTTGGAAACAATAAACCAAATAACCTTGATGTAAGTTAATTTTATTGGTATAATGAAATACCTTTAATTTTACTATATTTATAAATAGTAAAATTGGAGCACTAGATTTTGTTAATCTTAACTGATTATATATAAATCTTTAGCACTGGCAACTTTGATAGCTTTAAATTGATTATATAACTTATAATCCGTAGCACTGTTGCTTTAATGGCTCGAAGGACCATGAATAAAATTGGTTATCGAATTAAAATAAAAAACTTAATTTCGTTTTATTATTTAATACGAACTCTCACGCTTGTAAGGCGTTATAAGAATAAAAAAGGAGAGAGTCTCCACTTCTATAAAAATTTACAGTATATATATATTTCATAATTGGAAGATACAAATCCCTTCCAATTTTACAATCATGAGAAAAAACTAAGATACTAAAATATTATTTTATTTTATCTTCTTTCAACAAAATAAAACACAAATATTATAAATTATCAAACTTACAATATTTTATGTTTATTGATAAAAAGAAAGAAAACATTTTCTTTATCTGTTAATTATCAATTATGTTCAAACAAAATTTAACTGTCTCAACAGAGATTAGAAAAATGAATATACATAAATTCTTCTTTGGTCTCTGTTGACACTTAAAATAAATCATTAAATAAACTTCGTTAATCACACAATTGATAATTAACACTATGCAATAATTAAGTGTAATTTTCAACCGTGACTAGTCAAGGAATAATAATTACATACTAAGTACTATCTAGGAAATTTGTACTAAACATTGATTATTCCTTGTATGAATAAAAAAGTCGTTAGTTTATGTACGGATTGTGCATAGTTTAACCATAATTGTATCGTTAATTTGAATGAATAGTACCCCGGCAATGAAGGATTTATCCAAAAATTAGAATCATTGAAATCGTTATTAAGTATTGGTTAAACTTATATATGCATTAGTTATGGCATTTATGTCATTGCTTTGTGCAATCGAATTCTGTCAATTACGTAAAATTAAATATTTAGTGTGATATATTTATGATCAGTTCATCTATAACTATGTATAATATATGATGGTATATTAAAACACATTAATTAACTTATTCATTATTCTTATTTTATTATTTTAATTATTTTCTTGGTATTTTAAGATTTCCTTATATTATATTATGTATTAACAAACAATTATAAATTCAAGGTAATTCTTAATATTAGTAAATTCTAAATATTTAATCCACCTTTAAACGAAGTTCCTTGCCGAAATTAATTCCAATGATTTTTGTTTTAGGAATGTCTCCATGAATTACTCTAATAAATATATAATAATTATTGTGAGGAATAAACTATTTATATTCTTCTAAACTTACCTTAAAAACTTAGATTTACAATGTATGTACATCACACAATATAAATTTTTACTTTATACTTTTTTGTCCCAAATTGGGCAACAGATTTTAGGTCAGGTTGGATTTTCTTTTAATTAAAACATTTTTTGTTTTTTAAAAGGAAAAACTATATTTCGCTGATTTTTTGTCAGCATCATCAGGCGCACTGTTTTTAATGATACAAAATAAAATAAAATATATTTGTAAATGGTAATAAAACGTTATAGGTAGATATTAGGTATTATATAGATATAACTTACATTACATTAAAATTTTGACAACTCACTATAGTACGATTACAAATAAAATTAATTATATAATGATTAAATTAGGTTAAAAATGTTAAAACAAATTAGATTAAAATTTTTTCTTATTCAATAAAACAATTTATGTGACAGATGCAACGAAGATGATCACTGTGATTTAAATAGATTATGTATTATCAGTGTTGTTAGTTATATTGTTGTCCCTTTTTTTTTTTTATTATTTATTTTATTTTATTTTATTTTTATCTCCCGCAATAAGAGAATTATATGCTGGAGATAATTTTTCGACATCGGTTCTTTTGTTACATGTGAATTCCTTAGTTTTTATATGCAGCATCTCTTTTATCAAACGTTTTTTTAAATTATTTTCTCTATCTAATATTGTTGGATTTTGTGTGTCGAAGATATGACCCGTCTCATTTGCATGTACCGTTAACATTGTGCTATTATCTGTTATCATATGTTTGTTCTTACAATCATAATCATGTTGTTGCATTCTTAATTTGAAGAGTTGATTAGTCTGTCCTATGTATACTGTTTCACAATTTTTACATTTGATATTGTATATGATGCCATCTTTATCCATAATTTTCTCTTTGTCCTTAATCACTGGTAATATGTGTTTTATTGTGTTGTTTGTCTTAAAAGCGATTTTAAGATTCGGATCAAATTTTGATATGGTTCTGGATATGTTTTCTGAGAGACCTTCTATGTAGTTACTGCCAATGTATTTTTTATTATTATTATTGGTTTCAGATGATTGTGTACCAACAATGCTAGGATGGTTTTGATGAAATTCCGATTTGGATTTTTGTACTAGGTTATTAATAAGTTGTTTTGGATAATTATTTTTAGTTAATATACGTTCACCTATTTCAATGTTGTGTGGCCAATATTCCGGGGTTGTTAGTGATATTATTCTGGTTAATAATGACTTTGCGGTATTTGTTTTTTGATACTGTGGATGTGATGAAAGATAATTAATTATTCTACCGGAGCTGGTTGGCTTCTGATAATAAGTGGTTTTAATGGTTGTTGTGTTGTCTCTTATTATTTTTAGGTCTAAATAAGGTAATGTACCATTATCTTCGACTTCTATTGTGAATTGTATATTGCTATTTATATTATTGAATGTAGTGAGTGTATTTTCTAATTCTTCTTTGGGAACTATTAAGAATATGTCGTCGACATATTTTACTAATAGTACTGGATCATATGATAGTTGTGAAATTGCAGTGTCTATTATATCTGTTAATACGAAATCAGCTAATATTGTTGATACACAGCCTCCTATTGTCAATCCTGTTTTTTGGGAGTAATGATTTCCATCATATTGAAAATAAGATGATTCTTGTATGCAAAATTTTAATATGTCTTTAAATCTTGGTTTATTTATTTTGATGACTTCCTGAATGTTTGACCAACGTTTTTCTATTGCTTGGTATACTAAGTTTAATGGTATTTTTTCGTACATGGAGACCACATCGAAGGACGCTAATATATAATCTGGTGACATTTCTATTGTTGATAGTTTACGTTTTAATTCGAAAGAATTTTTGATATTATATGAATTTTCCATTGGTATTGTTTTACATAAGTCGTTGAGATATTTGGATAGATGGTATGCTGGGCTGTTTATGCTAGAAATGATTATACGGAAGTTTTTATCTGGTTTATGTAGTTTCATGGTAGCATAACATCGAGGGGGTTTCGCTTTGTGTGTTATAAGTCTACGTTTTTGGTATTCATCTATGTAATTATGTTTGAATAAATATTTTACTAACATGTTGTTTTTTTGTTGAAGTTTTAAAGTTGGATCTTGTTCTAGTCTGTTGTACTTTGCTGGGTTTGATAGAGTTGCTGTCATTTTAGTATGATAATCTTCATGTTTCATAGCTATTGTTATATTACTTTTATCCGCTTCTATTATCACGATGTCTTTGTTGTTTTTTAGAAAATTTTGAGTTTTTTTGTAAAGATTTTGCATTTTTATTTCTTCTGGTTTTAAATGTCGATTTTTGTTTATAAGATGAGATGTTAGTTGTGTAACTATTTTTCCTCTCAGTGTAGTTCGTGCATCTTCTGTTAAATTCTCTGCCTGTTGTGTTATGTTTTCTATATCTGCAATGCAATCAAATAGTGGAAATTTATTTTGCGCTGGTTTTACTGCAAATTTTGGTCCAAACGATAATATTGTTTCTATTTCTTGAGGGATTGGTTTGTTTGTTAGATTGACGAACCAATCAGGATTATGAAAAGGCTGTCGTGTTTGTTGTCGTTCAAGTCGTTCATATTTTTTCCTGTGCTTTTCGGTAGTAATTTTTTTGCTAATTTTTGTGGATTGTCTCTGTGCTTTGAAATATTGTTGTAGATGAATTGGTTGGACTACATATTGCAGTTCATATTCTATTGTTGTTTTATTTCTACAATGTTGGTTAATTTGATTAAATGTATCGTTTATAATTGTTGTCAATAGTTTTTTATTTAAGTTGTTATGTACATTATTAATTTTTGAAACTTTGATATTTAATGAAGATATTAGTTTACTTGTTCTATCTAATAAAAATCTAGGAGTGATTCCATTTTTTCTGCAACTAATTAGGAATTTGGAGCTACTTTTTAGTTTTGTGATTTTATTGTTAATGTTATGATGGGATTTGAAAAGAGTTTTTGTCCGTGTGCCATATTCAATTTCAATTTGTTCATAAAAACCCATGTTTTTGTTTAGTACCTTATCTGTGGTAATATAAATTGTGTTGTTGAAGACTTTTGTCTTATCGACCTTTTATTTTAAATTATACTTTTTTGTCCCAAATTGGGCAACAGATTTTAGGTCAGGTTGGATTTTCTTTTAATTAAAACATTTTTTGTTTTTTAAAAGGAAAAACTATATTTCGCTGATTTTTTGTCAGCATCATCAGGCGCACTGTTTTTAATGATACAAAATAAAATAAAATATATTTGTAAATGGTAATAAAACGTTATAGGTAGATATTAGGTATTATATAGATATAACTTACATTACATAAAAATTTTGACAACTCACTATAGTACGATTACAAATAAAATTAATTATATAATGATTAAATTAGGTTAAAAATGTTAAAACAAATTAGATTAAAATTTTTTCTTATTCAATAAAACAATTTATGTGACAGATGCAACGAAGATGATCACTGTGATTTAAATAGATTATGTATTATCAGTGTTGTTAGTTATATTGTTGTCCCTTTTTTTTTTATTATTTATTTTATTTTATTTTATTTTTATCTCCCGCAATAAGAGAATTATATGCTGGAGATAATTTTTCGACATCGGTTCTTTTGTTACATGTGAATTCCTTAGTTTTTATATGCAGCATCTCTTTTATCAAACGTTTTTTTAAATTATTTTCTCTATCTAATATTGTTGGATTTTGTGTGTCGAAGATATGACCCGTCTCATTTGCATGTACCGTTAACATTGTGCTATTATCTGTTATCATATGTTTGTTCTTACAATCATAATCATGTTGTTGCATTCTTAATTTTAAGAGTTGAAAAATCTGTTGCCCAATTTGGGACAAAAAAGTATAATTTAAAATAAAAGGTCGATAAGACAAAAGTCTTCAACAACACAATAAATTTTTACGTTACGTTTTAAGTTTACACCACCTATGCATGAGAAATCTTGATCGAACAATGAATTTATCGAGCAATATTGTAGGTCGAATGTGGTTGATTAATAGAGAGAGGTGAGTTAAAATCACAAAATTCTGTAAACTATGAGAAATTGGAATAAATAAAACATATTAAGCATAAAATATGTATTCGTAGTGATAAATAATGAAATATTTTGACGGATTAACAACAGTAACTTCTTTTTATTTTCCTCTAAAATCATTCAAAATAATCAGTGATCATACTTTAATAAACACTTTTTTAGTGAATATTTCATCCTGACTTAGGAATAAATCGTGCTCATATAGGAATAATGTTGAAAATTAAGTCTGTATAATCCATTAGAGGAATATTTAATACATAAATAAAAATTGGTGTTTTTATTACTTCAATAAGTATAATTTCTCCAAACCCATTTCTCTGGGTGTACATTAGGGTTTCTCAAACGGGATCCCGGGATCCCGTTTTCCCGGGATCCCGGGGGTAAATTTACATCCCGTTTTCCCGGGATTTCATACCGGGATCCCGGGTATCCCGCTAATTTTTATTAACATTTTTTTTACTTTTTCCAAAGATATTAAAAAAATTCTCACTCGAAAATCGAGTGGTTTTTAATTCTCTTCCCTCTGTAGTAATTAATTTCGTTCAAAATTAGGAAAATGTTTTTTTGACACATATGGTGTCATGGTTTTTTTGTATGGTTTTTTTGAAACACATAAACACAACAAATTAAAACCAGTAAAACTTAAAATAGGTAGATTTTTCTGAGAAATCTACCTAAAACTTGCACTTTATTTCTCTTAATTTATGTTTAATGGTTCTCTTATGAAGGCGATTAATAGAGGAACGAGACATGTTTACAATGTGATTTGCAATGTCATTGTTAGCACGAGTAACTGAGTTTGAGCCATCCAGCTTCCGAAGAAGACTCCAAGCAGCCCTACCAGAATGGGAAAAATCAATGTTTTCAACTGCGTTAATCCACTTTTGTTACCTCGCGGTGTCCAGTGAGTATATTAAGTCATCAACCACGTCTGCCTCACCACTACTAAGGTGCTCCTCAAATAATAAATATATCGCTCTCTCTACTCCAACCAGGAATGTATTCTTCGCCGGAAGTCTCTTGCGATGCATTTCTTTGCAGTTGAAATGATGGCTCCTACGAACCTATCGTAATTTTTAGGAATGAGTTGGATCTAGTGAATCACTGCATCCAACTCCGACCCATATTTAGTCCAATCAGTTTTGTTAAAATTGCATCTAGGTTAAGGTGTAGAGTTTACGTGTAGGATTCGGAAACCTACCTCAAAAATTACTGGACGATGTTGTGAGCGTGGAAATCCTTGTAAGACAGCCCTAGATATTGGAATAGGGTTACGTTGTTCGTTTTTTGTGGAAACACAGAGGTCGGGATTGTAATAACTTGGCCATCTAATGGATGGCCATCTAGCAGATCTAATTAGGTTTTCATGTCTTTGGTATCATATACCAGGAACATGTTGTCGATTGGTCCCGTCAGTTAGTTATTTAACATTGGGATTGTTATTTGAGTAGGACCACTGATTGTGATGGCTATTAAAGTCACCAACCTATACTGCTGGGTGGTGAAACAATGGTAGAGTATCAGCTGGCCACGCTGTATATCAACAATAATAAGATGTATATCGTTGTCCGTCTGGTGAAAGTAAATGGGCGCAGTTCATGATTTCTGACTTAATATACGTGCCAAATCCATATGTTTGATGGTAAATAGCACTAATTGGTTTATTTTTTTTTTTAATAAAATGTGTTGTGAAATAGGGTTTAGAATATGTGTCACAACAACACATAAATACCTTTTAAGACCTAGGTCTAGACCTGGGTCCCACAACAACTGAAATTTTTCCTCTAGAGGAATTATAATGTTGATATCGAAATAATAACTTTAATACTCTTTCTAAGTGTTGAGTTTTTGACTTGCTAATGCTTTCAATGTTCAATTCTAAAATACGGACGAGGGTCCAATGTTTTAAGGTGCTGAGAAGTACCGTTGTTATTGTGATTTTGATTTATTTGTATCACAGAACATGTATCATATTACGTTAAAAACATCACAAAAGAATTGGTAATTTTTGAAGCAACTAAGCAGAGTACAAATAATTTAGATTACACAATGCCCTAATGACTATCACACTGACATCAATTGAATCGGAAAGAGCTTTTTCTGTGGCAGGACGTTTCGTCACGAAAATTCGGACAAAATCGAGTGATGGCGCCATTGGTAAAATTAGCATTATGAATTTATTTTTGTTTTATTTTTATGTATTCTTTTTTATTTAATTTCTGAAGTTTTTTTTCATTAAAAATAATGGAAATTTAAAAATCAATAGCGCATTTTTTGTGTTGTTTTAATTTTACACATTTTTCTACCACCCAATTAGAAAATCTAGCTTTTTAGCGTTTATCGGGATTTCCCGGGATCCCGGGAATTTAACATTTTTTGTCCCGGCTTCCCGGGATTTGGATTTCTACGGGAAATGAGAAACCCTAGTGTACATATCTTTAATTTGTATTAAACTGTTCTAAATGTATTATCAATTGTATTTCTAGGATAACTTTGCCTCGTTTTGTTTCTGTTTAGGTTTAATTTTTTTTTTTATTTTGTTGTCGTCTCGTTTTTGAATAATAGTTAATAATTTTATTCTAGCAATTCTTGTTTTTATTTTCATTTTAATGTTTTGATCTCTTATTTGTTTGTACTAGCTCAAAATTTAGTATTTTTAGTTTCCAGTGTTTTAAGTCAAAGTTCAAAATATGTAATCTATGATACAATGTATTGCTGATGAAATAAATAAATAAATAAATAAATAAATATATATATATATATATATATATATATATATATATATATATATATATATATATATATATATATATATATATATATATATATATATTTATATATATATATATATATATATATATATATATATATATATATATATATATATATATATATATATATATATATATATATATATATATATATATATATATATATATATGTATATATGTATATATATATATATATATATTTATATATATATATATATATATACATATATACATATACATATATATATATATATATATATATATTAGGTCATTCAATAAGTCCGTAGGATGACACATAGATGGCGTTACTAGAATTTTTTCCATATGATTTTTATTTAGTCCTAACCTTCAAACGATACGTGTATAAATTTGACAGCAATCTGACTATTTATTCGTGAGTTATAGCATTTTGT
>CAVNZG010000059.1:0-141489 GCA_963693315.1 Diogma glabrata
GTACTTGAGCCTGGGTACTAATAGTAAAAGAATTTGAACTTAGTGGAATAGTAAATACAGATTTTACGATTCCGAATATTATTGATTCAAATTGTGGAAGCGGTCAAGTTCATCGTGCATTTCTGGAGACCCTGGAATTCATTGTAATTAAAATCGGAAGTTGCTGTATCTGGTTGATAAATAAAGTTTGGGATTTTCTTAACTAAAGATCTGTCTTTTTACTGTCGTATTTGCTCAATAATCTAAAAGAACCAACGAAGAGTCGTTACAGTGGTGTCAGAAGTGGGATTATTGAAACAATGGTCAGGACAGTAAATATTAGTGATCTCAGCCAGACCCAGCTGAAGGATGAGTTGAAGAAAAGGAATGCTCCAATCCATGGAACGAAGGCAGAACTTGCATTCCGGCTGCGTAAAGTTTTAGAAGAAGCAGGCACAGAGGTCATAGAAATAGAGCTGGAGGAAGCTCCAGCTCAGAATGCCCCAGCAATTGATCCGATGATGGTGTTGATGAAAGAAATGATGGCACAGCAACAACAACAACTTGCTGATATGATGGCCCGACAAGAGAAACAGGCAGCAGAACAAAAAGTACAGCAACAACAACAACTTGCTGATATGATGGCCCGACAAGAAAAACTGGCAGCAGAACAAAAAGTAGAGCAACAACAACAATTTGCTGATATGATGGCCAAACAAGGAAACAACCAACAACAACAACTTGCTGATCTGATGGCCGACAAGAGAAACTGGCAGCAGAACAAAAAGCCCGACAAGAAAAACTGGCAGCGGAACAAAAATTAGATCAACAACAACTACGTGAAGTAATCGAGTCACGTATATCCAGTGCGGAGGTTAAAATCAACAACGGGATACTTAAAAGAAAATGGGAGTCCGCTGATGGAAAGAAAGTGTTAGAACAACTGGTGTTGCCATCAAGTCGAGTGGAAGAGGTACTGGGAAAGCTGCATGGAAGTATTTCTGGAGGACACCTGGGAGTCAATAAAACCCTAGCCAAAGTAAGGGAGAGGTTTTATTGGGTAAGGTATCGAACAGACGTGGAGCAATGGTGTCGGCGATGCGATACTTGTGCAGCGAGCAAAGGACCAAAAACTAGAACTCGAGGAGAGATGCAACAGTACAATGTGAGTGCCCCAATGGAGAGAATTGCTATAGACATCGCGGGGCCATTTCCGGAAACGACAAAAGGTAACAAATACATCATGGTGGTCATTGATTACTTTACAAAATGGCCGGAAGCCTATGCAATACCGAACCAGGAAGCAGTTACGGTCGCGGAAACATTAGTCAATGAATGGGTTTGCAGATATGGAACACCGCTCGAGTTGCATACCGACCAGGGAAGGAATTTCGGCATGGTAGAACGATTCAACCGAACCATGGAAGAGCATTTGTCAAAGGTAGTAGAAGCCAACCAAAGAAATTGGGACAAGGATCTTCCGTTATTCTTGATGGCCTATCGTAGCGCAGTGCACGATACAACAAGTGAAACGCCAGCGAATATCATGTTCGGAAGAGAACTACATCTTCCTAGTGACATCGAGTTCGGCATCCCTGGAGGTCTGGCATCCACGAAAACAGATTATGTGGGACAACTAAGGGAGAAGATGAATAAAATCCATCAGCAGGTTCGAGACCACATTAAGATTGCCAGTGACAAAATGAAAACCAGGTACGACATAAATGCAAATAGTGGCGGTTTTCAAGAAGGAGAATTGGTATGGCTATACAACCCCAGAAGAACTAAGGGAAGATCACCCAAGCTGCAGCCAGATTGGGAAGGCCCATATAAAATAATCAAACGAATTAATGATGTCATCTACCGCATACAAAAGGGACCCCGTACCAAGATGAAAGTGATACATCTGCAAAGGTTGGCACCGTACCAAGGTAACAGCACCAATGCGATATCTGATATTGTTCGGGACGAACAAAACTAAATGGAGGGCAATGTAATAAACTTCGTCCAGAATGGGTTAATTTTATTTACTCATTCATGAATTAAAAGTTAACTCCTTTTTCAATCTTTTACTTGTATTGCAAATTGTATTGCATAAATTAATGTAAATTAAATTTGTTATACAATTGTTTACATTAATGAATTAAAAGGAGTTACCTAATACATTTTGCATAAATTAAATTTGAGTTCGCTAATACAAATGCAAGTATGAATGAAAACAGGTGTGGCCTATTCAAGATGTACAGACTACGTAGTATTGATTTCTAGTGGATTATAGAAGTTTCGATTTATTTATTTTTCGATATAAACAAGCAAACAAAAATATCAGAGAGTCAGTTTTAATTTTGCAATTAAAAGTGTTTTACAAATATTCGAAAGTATAAGGAATAATCGGTGGTACTTGAGCCTGGGTACTAATAGTAAAAGAATTTGAACTTAGTGGAATAGTAAATACAGATTTTACGATTCCGAATATTATTGATTCAAATTGTGGAAGCGGTCAAGTTCCATCGTGCATTTCTGGAGACCCTGGAATTCATTGTAATTAAAATCGGAAGTTGCTGTATCTGGTTGATAAATAAAGTTTGGGATTTTGTTAACTAAAGATCTGTCTTTTTACTGTCGTATTTGCTCAATAATCTAAAAGAACCAGAACAATCATATATATATATATATATATATATATATATATATATATATATATATATATATATATATATATATATATATATATATATATATATATATATATATATATATATATATATATATATATATATATATTATATATATATATATATGTATATATATATATATATATAGTATATATATATATATATATAATATATATATATATATATATATATATATATATATATATATATATATATATATAATATATATATATATATATATATATATATATATATATATATATATATATATATATAATATATATATTATATATATATATATATATTATATATATATATATATATATATATATATATATATATATATATATATATATATATATATATATATATATATATGTATATATACATATATATATATATATATATATATATATATATATATATATATATATATATATATATATATATAAATATATATATATATATATATATATATATATAATATTATGTTATTCATTATATTTTAATTACAATTATTAAATTATTTTTTCCGTTCACTTCAAAATTAGTTTCTATTCGTGCAGCAAAATTAAATTGGTTTAAATTGGTTTTTCACCTGTCAAAATTTTATTTTCACAAATTTCAACTTTCACCAATAATTTTGTTCTGTCAAATATTTGTCGATTCACACACAGCAATGCTTGAGTTTAATTTCTCACAAAAATCCCCTAAAAATTTAATGTTTTAACACACTCTTGCTCTTTAAAATACAAATAAGAGTTCCAGTCTTTTACTTTTTAGTAAAAAGTGTTGTGTTACAGGAATTACAATATGTGTCACAACAACACATAGATACCTTTTGAGTCCTAGGTGCCACAACACCATGCGCTCTGAGGTGATGATGAACGCTTTTTTAAACCTTTGTGGATAGAACGCCCCCGAGACTATTGATTTGGGCATTTCATTTGTAGGATGTACGGCACATTTAAATGCCAACGTGTCAATACAGCAATAATTCCAAAGTTATATGTTTCCAAAATCTAAAAAGGTTTTCCATTACACTATTAAAGATTACAACATTGTCAATTTGCGTTTTAATTATTTTATAGTATTGGCGTTTTGAGCATATATTTTTGATTTTTGAAATTTCTAAAGCTTGTGATGTTCTCAGTTTTTGATATATGTACCTAGTTTAGTGTTTCTATTCCCCTAACAGGCTCTATTTCCCTGAGTTGATAAGTATGTCCGATTAGGCTTTTATAATTTTAAATTCAGAACTGTTGATGCTTTCGAATATCTGACTTTTCCTAGATCTTTCAACTGTTGGTGCTCTGAACTCTTATGCTTATAACTTTATGTGATTGTTTTCGTTTTATATTTGCTAAAATTTTAGAACTTCTCTGCTATGTAATATCTTAGTTTTTGTACTTTTGATCTTGTTATGTTTTATGTAAATATGTTATGAAATTGATCTCTCTATGTGAATGAATATTATGCATGAAGTGATTCATTTTTCGTCTCTAGTGTTATAATCGAGTATGATAAAAGATATTTTTATGAAGTTGTGACACATTAAAGCGATGCTGTAAATCGCTGTTCGAGAAAAAAAAACGATTATCATTTACATATTCCCTCTGAACCTAGTAGATATAACCTCAAAAAAATGTTTTGATGCGATTTTCTCACATATAATATAAACTTATGGCGAGTCAATAAATTCAACTATCTTTTAAATTTAAATATGAAAAGAATTTTATATAATAATACAGTAAAAAAAATTTTTTAAAAGATAGCATTTTGAAAATCTTTTAGAATCCGAAAATCAATGTTCAGATCTTTGGTCAAATGTTTTCCATTTATTTATATAATTTTTGCTATGAATCCATTCGTTGTACGTTTTGTAGATTTGTCTGCAAAAGTATAACATATAGGTTTAGGTGTGTACGATGTAGGTTATCACAAAAACATGTTACGACAAAATCCTTTCATTATTTATTGACTACGACTTCCTGAAGACATATTCATATGACTATAAAACATTGGGTCATTTAGTAGATCGAGAGATTTTGGAAATTTTGTTCAAGTTAACCATTTGATCAAAATTTACATAATCTCTCGATCCACTAAATGACCGATGGTTGGTCTAACATGTTTTTAACCAAAAACACAGAAAAAACGTCCCTGTTTCAGCACTATGCAAAGAATTGGACTTATTATAGAAAAAAATTGAAACGGGAAACTGAATTATGCGAATCCTGATTGGGAAATTGCTTATATTTGAAAAAAATATCATATCAAAAAAATTTAATGTTGAATACAAAATTTAGCAAAAAAACAAAAATTATATAAATAAAATCAAAAGAAAATAATAAAGCTTACACTAATATATATGTATATGTTGATCCACCAGGTCAATTGTTAGCATCTCCAGTAATCGCATTATTAATCCAATATACAAAATATAAGCAGATGATCTTCTTCTTTTTCCATTTCATATATATTTTTCCCAAACTTTTCATACTCATACCCATCAGCCATTGTTTCTTCGTTTTCTTGTGCATTAAATTCATCAGTTTAAGTTTCATTTGCACCTTGACACCTTTTTATCTTGATTTGAGGTAGTTATAGCCTATATTATTAACCAAAATTTGTCGCCCAATTCCTTGCATATAACCACCAATTTATATCCAGTATAATTTTCTTTATAAAGGGCTGGGATTCACAACGCAAGCGACAAACATAATCAAACTTTTTATCTGGCATATCTATATCTCTTTTTATGCATTTTTCGAAATTTAGATCTCAAGATCTCAATACTTGCCCAAAACTTTTCGTGATCGATTTTGCCGACCATTATATCCCTTTGAAAAAATATCTGGGTGTATTATTTAGCAACTCTATCTCAAATAATGTTTCCGTATGTGCAATCACTTTTTCTAAGTTTTAAATCTGTTTTTGCGTAAAAGCTTCTAGCTAAGACAATTTTTTTTAAAAAGGAATACGTTTTAGGCTTAGATGTGTAAGTTGTTATAAAATATTATTATATATTTTGTTCTATAATTTGTACTCAATGCTTCTAAAAATTATCGAGACTTTATATTAAATACATCTTAAAAACTATACTGTGATGTGCTGATCATTGTATCCCTACAACAAAAGAGCCGATTTAGCACCTTTGTTTTTAATTTTATAAGGAATCGCAAAAAATGTTTCTTGACTGGGAATATTATGAGTTGTTCGAGGTGTCTTAATGATAAAGAATAATAACAAAGTTATTAATATTTATAGTGATTTACTGTGGTTATCGTTTACCGTGGTTACTGTGGTTAACCGTGGTGAATCGAACTATACCAGCTAGAATGTTCTATTTTAATAACAAC
Source organism: Diogma glabrata (assembly GCA_963693315.1). NCBI lineage: Eukaryota > Metazoa > Arthropoda > Insecta > Diptera > Cylindrotomidae > Diogma > Diogma glabrata. Next base: position 6,017 of record CAVNZG010000059.1, read on the forward strand.
GAATTTATACATAAATTAATTAATTAAAAATTTAAAACAAACTGAATTTGTATTTATATATGAATAGTAAATTTTTAGCTAGCTGAGTGGCGTAGTTTTGAAGCCTTTGTTAAATTTTATTCCTCTCCAAAAATAATTCAATCGATCGTTGAAGTTGTTATAAAATTAAATCGATGACAATAAATCAAATTGCTTCTATCAAAATGAAATCTTTATATTGCTATTATAAATTTTACTATATATTTAATTATCTCCTAGCTCATAAAATTTATCATTTACTTTAAAAAATCGTGATCTCAGTAAAAAAAAAATCAACAGTTTTAAATCTAAAATTTTTACATTGCCGAGCTTTTCAGTGTCTATCATCTGAATTTTATAGTTTTGATCTTCTTAAATCTTATTCATCTGAGTTTTAACTATTTAGAGTTTCAAGAATTAAAGCTAACAGAATCTAGTTTATATTTATAAAAGTTGAATTGATTCTGGAGTTTTGAAAGCGCGTGAGTGAGAGTGTGTATTTGGCAAGTATTTGAATGTTTATGTTGAGCTATCTGTGAATTTTATTAATCAATGATCCATCGCATTTTACTATAAAGAATATATTTTAATACTGTTATCTTTACAAATGCTTAAATATTTGAGCAAAAACCATATTTCACATAAACCTTCAAACTTTTATATAAAATAAAAATAATTCAGTCGTGTGTAATTCAAAGCACTGAATATGAAGATGAAGATTATGTTCTTTCCGTTTATTTTATTTTTTTTTCTTAAAAAAAAGATAAATGGAGGTGGAGTATCACAATAAGAAGAAAAAAAATTGAAGAAATCCATTTTAATGTGTTACGTTCTAATAAAAATAATAAAACGAAAAATAAAAATAAGCATTAAAATGAAGCGCATGAGCATTGAATTGGCCTTTTTATTGATTTCAGTGCCACTTTATGTCCTCATAAGAATAAAAAAAAATTTTTATAAGAATTTTACTGTATTATTTCAGTTGAGTATAAAGAAAAGCATGATCATATTCTAAACAATAACGAAAAAAAAATTATTTTTGATTCCTATCATGATGTCCCATTTCAAATAAGAAAGAAAAGTTTCTTCTCGTTCTATCGTTGTTTGATTTTTTTTTTGTGTTAAACAATTTCCATTCCACACAACCGATGGTTTTTCTTTAAGGAAAATTTTATTTTTTTATACAGAAATTTTTTTATATATATAACTATATATACATAAGAAACAATAAATACATAAAAGAGCTAAGATTTTAAGAATAGGAGGAAAATGAAGCTTTTCGTGGCTTTTTTTTCTTCGTAGAATACAAGAAGACAAAAAAAGCGTAATAACAACTTTGCAAATGGGATTTTTTATTTTCTTTAGAATGGTTTTTATTTCTGTTGAATTGTTATGAAAATTGATAACATTCTAAACGCGATTTTCTTAGAACGTTTTCTTATTGGTCGTTAGAAGAACAAAACAAAATTCTTTCTTGTAAGACGTGTTTCCGTTCTGTTCGTTTGCTTTTTTTTGCTTTCGTTTTCAGATTTTTATTTGCCTTTATTTTACTTTTCGAAATGAATATTATCGCTATGATTATATTTTGCTAGTTTTTTGTTTAAAACTTAATTTTTTTTCGTTTTGGACGAATATTAAATATGAATGTAACTAAATGTTGCTATAATCTTAATTTTTTTATTTTCATACTTAAAATTAATAATCTGTTATATTTATAAACACTTTTAAAACTTTTCCTCTGAAAACTTGTATAGTTTTCGAACAAATGTAATAGAAAACTTCTGGCAAAGTCGTAGAAACTGTTTTTCTAAAATTGAGTCCTTATGCTCCTAAAATTATATCCGTTCTCTTATTTAAGAGGAATATTCCTTTTTTTGTATATATTTCAGGAAATATGTTTTGAGATGTCAAATAATTTTGCAATTAGTTTTTCAACTATAAGCAACATTTTTTTGTGCTGCCAATTTAAATGGAATTTGAATATCGCTATTGCGGTCCCATAGTGGTTTCGAGTTTAGCCAATCACATGACTCTCTCGATAATTTACATTTTTTCTAAAAATTTTTAATAAAACTGGTACATACTCAAATTGGGTTAACCTAAACTATATTTGCACATAAACAAACGATTTTACAACAATTAAACATTTCATCAAATTTGTATGGTAAAAAAAACAGCAAAATATGACAAAAAAATTCTCAAGATCAAATGAATTAAGATGTGACAATATATAGTCAACAAGCGAGCTCTAGGTTTTGAATTAATTGGTCTTTTAATTAAATATTGGACCTATGCCTTTCATTTCAAAAATAACGTTTGGATTAGGACTGGCTTTGGAAATTAACAATTGACCCACTTGTTTACCTTTCCAAAATAGATCTATCGATAGAGCTGACCAAATCAAAGGAAACCTAAACTACGGTAAAGTGACCACATTTTTTTTAAAAGCAGATTAATAGCACACTTAGCACACTTTTTCCGTCGTATAAATATCAAATCAATTACTAAAATCTTGCAAATAAAACTAATTCTTATTGCTTTTATGTACCAATTTCTCCAATTACAACCCCTCAACCTAAGACCAAGTAGAACTTCAAACAAACGAAAAAAAAATATCTAAAGCAAAACTTAACTCAAAAAATAAAAAAATATAATTTTATTCCTTTTTTTATTATTTTTATTAACTTAGTTAAGATTATCATTTCAGTTATCCTTTTCTTGTTTTTTTTTCTGTATATTATTCCTTTTATTACTTTTATGACGAGATAAAAACAAACAAACAAACAACAGCAAAAAAAGCTTAATATGTATACATAGACGTGAGATGAGAGTGAAAAAAAGAAAAACAGATCTAAAGCAAAAATTTGATCACAGTAGCAAGAATAATAAAAACAACAACAACTTTATAGTATGAATTTTACTTGAAAAAGGGTTTTACTCTTGCTTAAGGATATTTGTTTAGTTTTTATTGTTTTTTCCTGAGTTTTTATGATTTTTACGTTTTGTTGTTTTAAGATTTCAATCTAAATTAGAATTTAATCCGTTTTAATAAAATTTGTTGGAGAATTTTATAGGTTTTAAAGTGTTTTTCATGAATTTTTTGGTGTAGGTGTGTTTCTTTTTTTTATATTCAGATTTTGGTTTTTACACGATTCATTTGTTTTATTGATGGTATAGGTAGTTTGGATTATATTTATCTTTTGAAAATTTGTACGGATTTGCTTATTATATGTTTTTCCAGAATGACTTTTATAGAAACTTTTCTATTGTTTGCTTACATGTAGCAATATTTAGTTATAGACACAACGTTGAATCCATGCTTGTCAGAATATTCTAATATGATCGTTGTTGTAGGGGAATAGTTAAGTCATATAGGAAAACAAGTTTTCAATACAAAATTTCAATGGTTTTTTTGTGATGGCCTGTGTTATTTTTTTAATTCAGTTTTTAGATCAGCTTTACTCAAACACTTCGATTCAATCGATGGCATCTCTCAGCATGCCTTTTTTAAATTTACTGAAAAACCACCATTGCGACTGATAAAGTGAAAAAGAAGATCTTCAAATTCTACAAAACCCAGAAAACTGTTTGTTAAGTCAATATTAACACTTGAGGACAGCCTACGCTTCTATTAAAATCATCGAAATGCTTACAGAAACATATTTTAAATGGTTGTCCTTTATTTGAAAGAGTGTGGAAATGATGAGAATATAATATTAGCAGTATTGGCATATGAAAAATACTTTTCTTACTGCGTCGTTTGCAAAATGCGTCGTTTAAATAGCAAAAAGATATTCAGAAGATATACAGAAATGATTTTATATTCATTTTTAATTTTGTTTTGAAAAAGGTATGTAAGAGATTTTTCAAATATACAACACAAGAATAAAATCATTAAGTTATGCAAAAATCAAAAACTTCGTTGTTTTGTCTAAAAACGTTTTTACTTACCTTCCTTCATTAATCAAATTTTTTTTTTAATTTAAAAAACCCCATTTGTTTTTATTGAGGTAAGATCCTACGCGAGATGCTTTTCTGTAGCAATTAAACCAATCATCATTACTCTTAATTTTATCTTTCAAATAAATAAAAGATTTTTTTTATATTATTTTTACATTTCTCCCTCGTTGTGTTTTTAATATGGTTGAAAGCATGAAAGCAGCAAATAATATTTAATCGTTTTATGGATATTTTGTAAATTTAAATTAAAAAGAAAAAAAGAAGCATAACTATTGCCATAAATAATGAAAAATCCCATTTAATTCACCGCGTGCACACAGTACTCTCGTTTGTGGAAAAATATTTATTAACGTTTGAGTGGTGGAAGAAGATTACGAAATATTTTAAGAAATTGGAAAATGAAAATATAGTTTTTCAAGAATTTCAAGATGAAGTACAAATTCAATGCTTAATCTCATAAGACAGAAATTTATCTCTATCACACCACCAGGGAAACAAAAATTATATCTTTTAATAAAAACTAAAAAAAATTAATTAAAAAAAGACGATTTCTAAAAGCCGTTAAAATACATAAATACTTGTTTTAATCTCACAACAATCCTATCATAATATGTAAAACGAACACTTCAACCCTTATTCTTTTTCATAACATTTATAATGTTTGGTTGCAATACAAATTTATTTTCATGAAAATTTAAATTTTCAAATGAAATATTTTTTCCGCTATGATGGCATTTCATTTTTATACAAAATAGAAAAATTATTGTTATTTCAATGGACCAATTGGATACGAATAGTTAAAAGAAGTATCTATTAACAACCCTTTTATGAGATAAAATAAAAGGGTATCTGTTTGTAATTGTGATGAAGTTTATTTATTGGTTTAACTATTATTGTTCTTGCGAATTTATTAATTATCAGAAGAAAAATTTTAATTTTATGATTATTTGTTTGTTATTTTTTTCCTACCACACAATTTTCTTTTAATTTATGCTTATATATAAAGAACAGAAGTAAAGAAAAAAGTGGGGAAACTGTTTTAATTATTTTAGTTTAAATGCACTTTAGGCCAGGAAGTCATGGTAAACTTATCCCTCTCTTGGTGATACTAAATATTGCAATTTCGCAGATTATAATGTAAAACTTATTTGAGGTATTGTACCCTAATTTAGTAATTTATTCGTGATCCAATGTATTTTATTTAATGATTGGTATCTAAATTTATCTATTAATTTAAAATTTAATTTTTGGTATGTAAATTTAATCAAATATGTTTTTCAATGTAATTTGCTTAATTATAATTAATTAAAATTTGATTAATTTTTTAATTTATTTAATTTATTTAGTTTATTTAATTAAATTAATTTATTTAATTTATTTAATATTATTTAATTTATTTTATTTACTTAATGTATTTATTTAATTTATTTAATTTGTTCAATTTATTAAATTTATTTAATGTATTTATGTAATTTATTTAATTTATTTAATTTATTCAATTTATTTAATTAAATTTTATTTATTTAATTTATTTAATTTACTTAATTTATTTAATTTATTTAATTTATTTAATTCATTTAATTTATTTAATTTATTTAATTTATTTAATTTGTTTAATTTATTTAATTTATTTGATAACTTAATATACTTAATTTATTTAATTTATTTATTGTTTTTGTTAATATAGTTTATTTAATATATTCAATTTATTTACTTTATTTTAATTTTTTGAATTTATTTAATTTATTTAGTTTATTTAATTTAAAAAAAATGTATTTACTAGAAAAAAAAAGATGGAAAAGGTATTTACAATTGTTGTTGTTTTTTGCTTTAATATGTTTAAGAAAACTAAATTATAATTTATATTGCTTATTTATTTTACTTATTAATTGTTTATTAATTTTTGCATATGTTAGTGTATGATCTTGAAATATTTTTTTTTATGTTAACTTAACAGTAAAGTGATACATGTTTTTATGGAAAACTAAAACAATTTTCCGTTTTTGTATCTAAATTTCAAATAAATAACAAAAAAAATAAATAAATAAATAAATAATTTGTTTAATTCAGTTCGTTTATTTAATTTATTTAATTTATTTATTTTATTTAATTTATTTAATGAATTTATTTATTTTATTTGATTTATTAAATTTATTTAATGTATTTATTTAATTTATTTAATTTTATTTAATCTATTTAATTTATTTAATTTATTTAATTTATTTAATTTATTTAATTTATTTAATTTATTTAATTTATTTAATTTATTTAATTTATTTATTTTACTTAATTTATTTAATTTATTTAATTTATTTAATTTATTTAATTTATTTAATTTATTTAATTTATTTAATGTATTTAATTTATTTAATTCATTAAATTTATTTAATTTATGTTATATATTTAATTTGTTTAATTTATTAAATTTATTACATTTATCTAATTTATTTAATTTATTAAATTGATTTAATTTATTTGATTTAATTTATTAAATTTATTTAATTTATTTATTGTATTATTTTTTCAATTTATTTAATTTGTTTAATTTATTTAATTTATTTACTTTAGCATGACTGGGAGGCGAGGGAATTGTCGCATCTCATATAGTCAGTCAACTGAAGGTTGTGTTGATATTAGCTTTGACAGTTGGACGTGAAGGTAGTGTTTTATTATAGAATGGTACTAAGTTTTAGCTATCAACACATCGCCAAAACTATCATTTCCATAAAAGCCGAACTCTATTTTAAATCCATTGTTAGTTTCTTTATTTCATAATTCGTTTAAAAATAAACATCTAATAAAAATAAACTTTGTTGTATGGAAAATAAATAAAATAGATAAAAGCAAAATGAAATGAACTAAACACAAAAAAACGGAAAAATTATTTCTCTTCTACTCTGTTCTAGAATGGAAAGAATGGATGTCGAATGAATAGATGTTAAACATTATTTTCGGTTTTGAAAAGATAAATAAAAGAGATAACAAAAACAATTTTATTTACTTATTATCAAAATTGGTATTTTGATTATGTTTTAAAGATATTTATAGTTATTATCTAGTCCTGCCATTACTGTTTTGGACTTCATTACCGTAAAACAGATTCAGCAGATAGAGATTGTGAAAAAATTTAATACTAAAACAGAAACTTTAATTGCTAGAACACTAACCGATAACCCTCGGTGCCCGAAAACACCGAAAACTTACCAGCATCCCCAAATAGTATATATTATAATTTTACTTCCTAAAAAGTCATAAAAAGTATAATCAAATCTAAGAAAAACAAGTGTTTTTCTAATGTCTCGAATCAAAATACCAACTTACCAAAAATATAAAAAAAAACAAAAACATCTTTTTATGTGTTATAAATGCGCGTAAATAAGTACATTTTTTCGTTCCGTATTTTCATTTTATGCTTTCTAAAGGGTGTGTTTTATTATTTTTGAAATATTTTTTATTGTTTTTATGAGTTTTATGAGGTTGTTTGTTTCTTAGTTTTGAGAAAACAAAATAAAAAACAAATTTACTAAGATGATGGTTGTTTCTAATCAAATTAGAGAGAAACAGATTGGATGAGGTTAAGGTGTATTGACAGAAATGTAGAGTTAAAATTATTGAAGTATTTGTGTCGCTATGAGATGCTGTAACGTCCGCTATATTCGCCTAAACAATAATAAAATCAATTCATCTTCTTTTTTTAATTCAATAAAAATTTATTTCAATAGTTTCAGTTCATTTTTACATTAATAATAATTTTAAAATTTTCTAATACTTAACGGCTAGTTAAATTTCGAATATACTATAAAAATAAACGAACGTACCAATTTTATTTTCATTTCTAACGAACAGATGTCGTTATTCAGTTTTGCTCAATCATCGATTTTCATATTTTCATTAGAAGATGTCAAAAAAATAATCACATTTTTTTGAATAATCGGTCATTCCATTTTTGATTGTTAAAACAAATCAATTCGTTTTTAACTTTAAAAAGGAAAATACATATTTTCTTTTAAAGTTTTTGTTTCAAAAAAACAAAAAGAACACATTTTGTGTTCTTAACAAATAAAAACCTTTTTTATGACCGCTGTAAAAATAAAAGTGTTTCGTTTTGTATTTTGAGTCTTTTTATAAAATTAAACTATTTTCCTATAGAACCACCAAAGTGTTAATTGAAATGTTATTATGACACAACGCCGATGAAATCTATTATGTCAGTATTAAGCGGTGAAAAAGATAATAAATTAAATGGGTGGTTTGATTCAATCAATAGAATCTGTTTGCAAATGATAAAAAAGGTTGAGGCTGCAACGAATTATTGAATTTATAAAAGGTTGAAGGCTGCAACGAATTATTGAATTTATATTTGGTTGAAGGCTGAAACGAATTATTGAATTTATATGTGGGGAGATTGATGTTAACAACGTATATGCGTGGAAATGCTGAAGTTAATATTATAAGAAGGAATTATCGTAGTTGGATAACTCTGCAGGTACCAGCACCACTCAATCACAGAAAAAGGAACGGAATAATTTAAGATAAGTCTTTCATGTTTTTTTTTTATATATATTGTTGTTAATTATTTTTATATATATATACATATATAGATTTCTATCTTTAATATATAAATGGTAGGCTAAAAGGGAAATAAGAGATTCCTAATTTCAGAAATCGTCAAACAGACGAGTGTTATCCCGGTCGTATAATTTAATTTTTTAGGATTAAACTATAGCTTGTTTTTTTTGAATTAAATTAATTGTTATCAAAAGTCCAAAGCCGCGATACAGTGGCAGAGTAATAGCTGGGCCGAAACTAGAGACCCTGGGTTTTTTTTATTATTTTTATTAAAAGATATTTTCGGCGGGAAAATATTTTCCAGGTTGGGCGTTGCCAACCGGAATATTATTTTTTTTTTGAAAACCAGTGTTGGTTTGAATTGAAATATTTTTGGTAAAACCGGTTTTGGGTTGATTCCTTGTATTTTTTTTAAAACCAGATATTTGGTTAGATTGTTCTATTGTGCTTCAAGAATTGGTTTTTTTTTGAATATAAATATTTACTTGAAGTTCGTATGTAAATTTGTATATAAATATTTACTTGAAATTCGTATGTAGAACCAACGATAAGAATACCATTAATGATTTTGTACAATACAATATACATGTAAAATATAAATTGGAATTCTACCATTTAATTAACATCATAATAATTCGTTTATTTTGTAATTTACTTTTAACGAATCATTACACTAGTATTTAGATTAAGATACTTCTATTAATCTATAAAGATGTACACGATTAAACGGCAAGGGTCTGTGAAGGACAGCAGGTGTGTGGTAACCCGATCTATTTTTAATGGGGTTCGCCATCTGAAGGCCATCGGGAAGTGGTTGAGTTGGTAGTTCGGGGAGTAGAAGTAGTGGCAGAAGAAGAGGTTGATGCGCGAGAGAGATATCGGTTGAGGAGGCTGGAGAGGGATAGAAAAAGGTGGAGAGAGAAGAAGAACAGGAGGAAGGTACAGAAGGCGGCGTGGTTGGAAGAGGAGGTGGAGTTCTCTTCAGTCATGCACGCTTATGCGGAGACATTGGCTGAGGAGAGCGCCATCTTCGAATCCAACCACAAGAAGGAGAACCCTTGACGGTGGTTGGGACCGCAAGTGGCCCCGGGAAATTGTGTGCATATTTGAAAACTTTTATTTTTTTGTATTTGAAAAAAAAACCGATTTGGGTCCACATTTTTTTTTTAAATGAATTTTTTTTTGGTGGTACTATGGTAGCTTTAATTTTATATAGTTGTATATAGTAGGTTAATTGTTGTATAATTGTACATATATGTACATATTTTTGTATATAGGATTAGTAAATAAATCTTTTTTCTTCAGCGGTAGGCCTAACAAGCCATCCATGGGGCTTATCCCCTTAACATAATTATGTTCTTAGATCGCCTCTATCCATTATGGACATGCGATCGAAGTTCATTGGTTTCTTCTCTTCATTTCAGAAGGAGTTTTCTGGTGATAAGGGGATGACTACTGCTGGTCTGTACTTAGGTACAAACCAGTAGTACCATTCCCTGCACAGAAGCTTCTTTAACGAAATGAAGAGGAGAACAAATCTATTTTTTTTCAGGATCGAGGCTTCACCTCACACAACTTCAAAATTTTTCCACTTTTACATTTAGCTTACAATAGACAATTTTCATGGAGTTTAGGATTTGAAGTCTGGTGTTCGGGAGCGTTCTTCAACTTTAGCATTAGTTTAATGATAATTTATTTTAAGGTAGAACAACCGCAGCTGGGTCAGTAGAAATGGGCCTAGGGTCTAATCGTGACAGTTGCGATTGTTTTTGTTAGGTTGGGGAGATACTGTTCTGTAGAATCTGGTCGTTAGGGGCTTTTCTAGTCGGTTCTCACATGCATTGTTGGAGTGGGCTCGCGAACGCGATAATTCAAATACTAAATAAAATGGTCATTGTAACCATACTTACTTTTATGCTGTCTCCAGACGAATCTGAATTTGGGAATCTCTTATCTATATATTAAATAAAAAAATAAATTAAATCAAAACAATAAATTTTTTGAAAATTAAATAAATAAAAATTTTTTATTAAATAAAATAATTTTTTTTTTAGAATTAAATAATTTTAGGTAGCTAAATAAATAAATTTTTCGTAAATAAGCAAACACATCAAGATTTAAATAAATATTCTTTATTTTTTTTAAAAAAATAAATCAATATTTGAGTTAAGACGGAGCATCCAATAATTAAGCAATTTTCTAAATATTTTTTATTTTTCAATTTTTTTTAAAATAAATAAATATTTTATTTAGGGGTGTTGTCGTCAATAAATAATTTTAGGTATATAATTAATTCTGAATTTCAGCATATCTGAAATTAAATAAATAAATTATATTTTACATATACAATATTTTAGGAATTTTTGTGAAAGGTGAAGCAAAATTGGGTACGACAGTAATCTTTTTGTTCTTTTACGAAATTTGGTTTCTACAAAAATTTTTGTGTTTTCGAATTGGGCGTTCGTTGTTTTTTTCGTTTTTGCGTTCTTCATTTTTTTTTTTTACATTTCCATCGTACTAACTACATTTTTTTGGGGGGAGTTGGTTTTAATATTGTTGTTGATTGCGAGTTCATAATTTTACGGGTTTTACCATCGAAATGTCAAGCCAGTTAGACGTTGACCATCCGTTCTATGGTTTGGAACCCACCGAACTACAGGTCGAATGTCTGGTTCGGGGTGTGAACTTCGGGGGGGGGCCGATTGGGCAGAGGAACTGCGAAAGGTGCAGGCAGCACAACTTATTTTAGATCAAGTACGACGACTTCAGTCACCGATTAATCAGACCTTCTTAGATGGTTTGGTGAATCGAGTGTTGCATTACACGGGTAGGATGAATAGGTTGGGTCCTCGCAATGACTTGCAAGAAGCCGGCACCTACGCTATCTCACAATTGTCACGCGCTTGGAATATAATAGGATCGTTGTCAACACGTCCAATTATGCAGAGTAAACCAGGAGTATCATCTGCTCCATCTGCTTCACCTGCCTTTCAATCAGATGATAGATCCACACCGATCCCAGTACGGCCAATATCGGAAACAATACATAGTCTGAATCGACCAAACCAGCAACAACAGAGACGGTCAGATCAATTGCCACCGGCTTATTTCCAGCAATCGGGTTTGAGAGCTGAGGACTTTGTAATACCACAATTGGGTCCATCACTCCAATCTGAACACACACACAAAAATCCAGCATTAGTACAACCGCAATTACAATTAAATTATCCATCAGTACCACAGGTACAACCACTACCAGTATATCCACCAGCTCCACTAAAAGCACCACCACCATATAACCAACCTCCTCAGGTATGGCGTGACGCTGCTCCAGTGGAGCACCGTTAGCACCGTTAGCACCAGTGGAGTACCGAGGGGTTCGTGGGAACAATTTGAGTCGTTATGACTCAAATTGGGTTCCAACCTTCACAGGAGATGGTCACTCTCCTGATGTTCATGAGTTTGTTCACAGAGTTGAGGCGGCTGCCAGGAGGGACCGTGTGAATTGGGACGACCTTAGGTCTATCGTTCCACGGTACCTCAAGGGGTACCGCAAACAAAAGTCAAAGGAGACTGTGTATGAGTACCTGGTGGAGATTGGTTCGTTAAACCGTCGTTTAGCACGTCCATTTGCTGACCGTGAAATGTTGGAGATTGCTCGGGAGGGACTGACTGTGGAGCTCAAGAATGCTACACTAGCAGCAACAATACATTCTATTGATGAACTTCGGACTTTATGTCAGAAGTTTGAACGTTTGTGGTCCACACCAGTTCCGACCAGAACATCAAATTTAGGAATTAGCGAGCTACAGCAGATGGATGATTATGAAGTGGAAGCTGAACCAGAACAACATGGATATATTGAAGCGATGGATTCAACACAGAGACGGATATTGCCGCGACCTGGCATAACATCGGATAACATTCAACCTGGTCCATCAATATCCAGACAACCAATAGTATGTTTCAGATGTGGAGTAAACGGTCATCGAGCTCCTGATTGCTCGAAAAATCGGATAAAATTATATTGCTGGAAATGTAACAAACTGGATGTAATTTATGCAAATTGTTCATATTGTCACCCGTCGTTAAACTACCGTCCGAGAGTACATGCTTCGGGGATGGTACCCTCGGTTCAACATCCAATGAGCCCGAAGAAAGCGACGAGAGATGTAGGAACGCAGGACGATCTTCCACCACTCAAGAAACCCGAATAAATTCATCTAGCACATTTAATTTCCCATCATTACATCGAACATATTTTAGACGTCTTGAACGTAACATTAGATATTGGAGGATGAGGAAATTATTTCGTAAAGCATGTATTTCATCTATCCTTTCAGAAACAAAGGATCCTCGGCCGCGATTAACAATTAAGATTTTGGACAAACATATTTCAGGACTATTGGATAGTGGAGCGTCAATCACAATACTTGGAAGAAATTCCTTGGAATTATTGGAATCATCAGGTACAACCTACCGTAAGTACACTTCGTGTATTCGTACGGCGGATGGTACTGCAAATAAAATTTTAGGTTACATAGAAGTTCCAATAACTGTGTATGGCTCCACTAAACCAATGCGGTTTCATATTGTCCCTGGATTACGAGAAGAGCTCTACCTGGGCATAGATTTCTGGGAGAAATTTGGTATTGTTCCTTCATTTGTTAGTGAACTGACTCGCACAGAGCTACAAAATTTTAATACACATAGCCTCACCACTGATCAGCAACAAGAATTGGATATGATCAAGGATTCTTTCCCGTCATTTGAAGTGTCTGGACTCGGAAAGACTTCTTTGGTTGAACATGTCATCGATGTTGGTGATAGTGCACCTGTTAAACAGAGGCATTATCCCACATCGCCGGCTGTTCAACTAAAGGTCTATGCCGAACTTGGCCGAATGCTTCAAATGGGCGTAATCGAAGAGAGTAACAGTTCTTGGTGCTCGCCAGTGGTCCTGGTACAAAAAGAATCTGGTAAAAACAGATTATGTATTGATAGCCGTCGTGTCAATTCACTAACGAAAAAGGACGCTTACCCACTTCCCTTGATTGATGGCTTACTAGGTCGTCTAAATAGCACAAAGTACATCTCAAGTATTGATCTCAAAGATGTTTTCTGGCAGATTCCTCTGGCAGAAGCATCTAGAGACAAGACAGCTTTCACAGTGCCTGGTCGTCCATTGTATCAATTCCGGGTTATGCCCTTTGGATTGTGCAATGCTCCCCAGACAATGTGTCGGCTAATGCACAAAGTGATACCACATCAATATCACGAAAATGTCTTTGTTTATTTAGATGATCTATTGGTAGTCTCTTCCACGTTCCAGGAACATATGGAATTGCTGTCCAAAGTCTCTTCATTGTTAAGAGCGGCTGGGTTAACAATAAACCTCAAGAAAAGTAAATTTGTTCTGTGAGAGGTGAAATACTTGGGATTTTTGGTTGGTGAAGATGGTCTACGAACAGACCCTGACAAGGTAAGAGCTGTTGCTGAGTGTCCAGCACCGTCAACAGTGAAACAAATACGGAGATTATTAGGAATGGCTGGTTGGTACCAACGTTTCATATCAAATTATTCAACCGTGGTATCACCGATTACGGATTTATTAAAGAAAAGTTCTGGGAAATTGAAATGGACATTGGAAGCGCAAGCTGCTTTCGAAAATTTAAAACGATTGCTGACTACAGCACCGGTATTAGTAAACCCTGACTATAATAAAGAGTTCTTTATTAGATGCGATGCAAGTCTGACAGGGATAGGTAGTGTGTTGTATCAGGTTGATACTGACGGACAAGAGTGTCCGATAGCCTTCATGTCGAAGAAACTAAATAAAGCTCAGAGAAATTATTCGGTTTCTGAGCTTGAATGTCTTGCAGCAATTCTGAGTGTGAAAAAATTTAGGGGCTATGTTGAGGGTCACCGATTTACAATCGTGACTGATCACTCAAGTCTGAAGTGGCTTATGTCACAGAAAGACTTGAGTGGTCGTCTGGCTAGGTGGAGCCTAAAACTCCAACATATGGATTTTACCATTGTCCACCAAAAAGGTACCCAAAATATAGTCCCTGATGCTCTATCTCGTCTATATGACGATACACACGAGGAATTGACGGAAGCATTAACACATCACATTAACGACATTAAAATCGACAATGAAGGTTATCGGCACAAAAAATATACGGAGATGATAGCTAAAGTTCAATCATCACCCAAGGACTTTCCTTCAGTTAAAGTCGTGGATGATAAGCTATACATACGTATTGAGCCAAGACCTGATGCAATACCTAACGATGTTCCTGTGTGGAAACTCTGGATACCAAAACCGATGACTTCAAACATGATTCAGAAACATCATGATGATAGTACTGCTGCTCATGGAGGTGTTAAAAAGACTTTAGAATTACTTCGACGTCTTTATTATTGGCCGGGCATGGCGTCACAGGTACACAACTATGTTGTGTCCTGCGACACATGTAAACAAACAAAAGCCACGAATCAGATATTGCGTCCTCCGATGCAATATCAATTCGAAACAGCACGTCCATGGCAGTGAGTCTATATAGATTTTTTGGGACCGTACCCTCGTTCTACACTTTGGAATACGGTGTTATTGATAGTTCTGGATCATGCTACGAAGTTTGTACTACTGAAACCACTTAGAAACGCAACTTCACCGAAGGTGAATGCTTTTCTAAGGAATGAAGTGTTTCTTACATATGGAGTACCAGAGTTTCTACACAGTGACAATGGCAAACAGTTCACTAGTAGGAACTTTCAAAGTCTTTTGTCAGATTTCCGACTACTACCAAGTAGTCATCGTACTATTTATTATTTGGTCAACATCCAATCTCGGATGGAAATACTTACCATTTGTTGAGATCACTACACCAGCTTGGTGAAGATGCTGGTGAGGAATTAGAACGCTCTGATCATTTGACTCTGCTCAGGAACCGGGTTCAGGAAAATTTAAAAGCAGCTTTCAAGAAATCGCAACATCAGTATAACCTGCGATCTAAACTACGGACTTTTCAACCACAACAACGTGTGTTTGTACGGCAACATCATTTGAGTGACGCTACAAAAAATTCTCGGCAAAATTGGCTCCAAAGTTCTTACCTGCAATGTTTAAGACTAAGATTGGAAATGTACTCTATGAGTGCATAGATATGAGCGGTAAGAATCTTGGAGTCCATCACGCGAAAGACATCAGGGAATGATGTCTTTTCGTTAGGTAGGGTGTTCCTCTGGCTGGTTGTCGTCTCTGGGGTTCACATCTTCAGTGTCATATTTTACTGGTTGTATCGAGGGTTCAATGGTGCTGACGTTAGATGGATGGATGGTCTGTTTCAGCGCTCACTGATAGTTCCTAGGACCTTCATGAGTGTTGAGATTGATCATCGACCCTGACGCTGGTTACCATTGATAACTCGATCCCAGATACATATTAGTTGTTGGAAGTAGTTCGGTGGTTTCTGGCGTAGAGGGGGTGACGACGTTTTTGTGATTTCAAGGATAAATATCTTGGTTTTTTACCTTGAATTCATGGTGTAACGTCCGCTATATTCGCCTAAACAATAATAAAATCAATTCATCTTCTTTTTTTAATTCAATAAAAATTTATTTCAATAGTTTCAGTTCATTTTTACATTAATAATAATTTTAAAATTTTCTAATACTTAACGGCTAGTTAAATTTCGAATATACTATAAAAATAAACGAACGTACCAATTTTATTTTCATTTCTAACGAACAGATGTCGTTATTCAGTTTTGCTCAATCTTCGATTTTCATATTTTCATTAGAAGATTTCAAAAAAATAATCTCATTTTTTTGAATAATCGGTCATTCCATTTTTGATTGTTAAAACAAATCAATTCGTTTTTAACTTTAAAAAGGAAAACACATTTTTTCTTTTAAAGTTTTTGTTTCAAAAAAACAAAAAGAACACATTTTGTGTTCTTAACAAATAAAAACCTTTTTTATGACCGCTGTAAAAATAAAAGTGTTTCGTTTTGTATTTTGAGTCTTTTTATAAAATTAAACTATTTTCCTATAGAACCACCAAAGTGTTAATTGAAATGTTATTATGACACAACGCCGATGAAATCTATTATGTCAGTACTAAGCGGTGAAAAAGATAATAAATTAAATGGGTGGTTTGATTCAATCAATAGAATCTGTTTGCAAATGATAAAAAAGCTTAAATCTGCAACGAATTATTGAATTTATAAAAGGTTGAAGGCTGCAACGAATTATTGAATTTATATTTGGTTGAAGGCTGAAACGAATTATTGAATTTATATGTGGGGATATTGATGTTAACAACGTATATGCGTGGAAATGCTGAAGTTAATATTATAAGAAGGAATTATCGTAACTGGATAACTCTGCAGGTACCAGCACCACTCAATCACAGAAAAAGGAACGGAATAATTTAAGATAAGTCTTTCATGTTTTTTTTTTATATATATTGTTGTTAATTATTTTTATATATATATACATATATAGATTTCTATCTTTAATATATAAATGGTAGGCTAAAAGGGAAATAAGAGATTCCTAATTTAAGAAATCGTCAAACAGACGAGTGTTATCCCGGTCGTGTAATTTAATTTTTTAGGATTAAACTATAGCTTGTTTTTTTTTGAATTAAATTAATTGTTATCAAAAGTCCAAAGCCGCGATACAGTGGCAGAGTAATAATGCTTAAAATTGAAAACTTAAAAATCAAAATATCGTTAGAATATTATTTAAAAATTTTCATCACACAAGATTTTAAGGGGATTAATATTATAGCGACTAGCCTTGAGCTTGCCTGGGGTTCAAGTAATAATTATTGAAAACTCATATAAGTCATTTAAAGTAATTGTTGTATAAGCAGAGTGGCGCAGTGGGAGCGTGCTGGGCCCATAACCCAGAGGTCCGTGGATCGAAACCATGCTCTGCTAATATTTTTAGTTATTTTATATAAGATTTATACTTTTTGGTAATCGTCTATCTCAACGTTTTGAACAAAATGTGCTTTACTTCGGTCTGAAAGACCTAAGTAGGTATTACATTCATGAGCCAAAAGTGAAATTCTTGCCTCCATTTTTTATGCCATTTCTCGACGTTTTAGGACCTAAATTCTAAAAAGGATTCTAAAAGAGCAAAAAAAAAAAGAAATGTATGTCTATCTGCCGGTCGTCATTACCTACGAAATCTTGTAAACTGCAGGAGGGATTTCAAAAATGTTTTTTTCTAAAAATTGGTATAATCAAGGCACAGGTTCAAAAGGACACTGTGTTCGATAGCTGTACCGGGAGTGTTTCAAATAAATCATTAAGTGTGTCAAAAATAGCAAATTTTCATATTTTTGGCTTGAAAACGTTCATTTTTAGTGATTACGAGTAGGAACATTGAATTTGGAGAAATCTTGATGGTAGGGATTGGTATGTGAGATCAAAAACTAGATTATTGCATTAGAAGTTTGTCAAAAAAATGTTGTCAAGTGTGCCAAAAGAAGGATTTTGATTTTTTTTTACCCAATTTTTTGGGAAAAATAAAATTAATTATTTGTATATGACATGAAATTTTATTATTATTATAGAGAATTATGGCATTATAAGTTTGTCAAAAAAATAATGTCAAATAATATGTGTCAAAAATTATTTCATTTATTTTTCTAGCCAATTTTTTGGAAAAAAAATGTAGTTGTTTTTATGACGTAAATGTAATTGAACATGAAATAGGACATGGAAATTTTGAAATTTGTTATAGTTTTTGAAATATTTTTGGAATTTTGAAAAAAGTTTATATTTTTGATTTTTTAATAATTTTAGCAATATTTTTAGAATTTTGGAAAAAGTTTGAATTTTTGATTTTGTTATAATTTCTGCAATATTTTTAGAATTATGAAAAAATAGAATTTTTGAATTTTATTTTTTTTTTTAGAATTTTGAAAAAATTTTAATTTTTGATTTTGTAAGAATTTTAGGAATATTTTTAAAATTTTGAAAAATTTTAAATTTTTGAGTTAATTATAATTTTTGGAATTTTGAAAAAAGTTTGAATTTTTGATTTTCTAATAATTTTCGCAATATTTTTAGAATTTTATTTTTTAATTTTTAAGAATTTTTGGAATATTATTGGAACTTAGAAAATTTTAAATATATTTGATTTTATTTTAATTTTTGGAATATTTTTGGATTTTGAAAAATGTTTCAATTTTTGATTTTGTTATAATTTTTGCAATATTTTAGAATTTTGAATAATAGTAGAATTTTTGAATTTTATATATATTTTAAGAATTTTGAAAAAAGTTTCAATTTTTGATTTTGTAAGAATTTTTGGAATATTTTTAGAATTTTTAAAATTTTTGATTTTGTAATAATTTTTGCAATATTTATAGAATATCGGAAAAAGTTTGAATTTTTAAGAATTTTTGAAATATTATTGGAATTTAGAAAAAGTTTAAATATTTGATTTTATTCTAATATTTGGGATATTTTTGGAATTATGAAAAAATTTTCAATATTTGATTTTGTTATAATTTTTGCAATAGTTTTAGAATTTTTAGAAATTTTAATCTTTGATTTTGTAATAATTTTTGGAATATTTTTAGAATTTTGAAAAGTTTGATTTTATTTAATTTTTAAAATATTTTGGGAATTATGAAAGAAATATGAATTTGTGATTTTGTAATATTTTTTCGAAACGTTAAATGGAAAGGTTTTTGTGTAGTTTGTGTAGTATCATATTTTCACTAAATTATATTAATTTATGATTTGTTATAATTTTCCGGCGACCGCGACGTATTGATGGTTCGTGTTAGTTTTGTAATAATTTTTTAACAGAGATAAAAAAAATACTTGTACTTTAACAAAGAGTTATGTTTGATAAACATCGCTGCCTTAAACTAAAAACCAAGTCCTCATAAAAGTTTTGTGCCGAAATCTATATCAAAATCCTTAACCCAGACGAAGTCTTGATATCTCAGAGCTTGAGATTTCAGCCCCTTCATATTTTTTAGTGTTCTCGTTTGATAAAAATTGCAGCAAGGCACGCATCACAAAAGCTTTTGAAATGTTTTTGTATGGAAATAAAAATATTCAGCAGAACTTGTAATGCAGGGCAGCGTATTTAATTTTGTTAACTATACTTTTAATTTAAATTTATACAATTAAAACGAGCAAATTTTTTACATTTATTTTCTTTAGTGTGTTTGATTCAATATTATATTTATTTAACTAAAAATTCTGTGCACAGTTGAAATTATGATTTCATTGATATATTTTTAAAAAAGCAAACATTTCCAAATATAATCAGTTCACCCAGGAGCAGAGTGGCGCAGTGGAAGCGTGCTGGGCCCATAACCCAGAGGTCCGTGGATCGAAACCACGCTCTGCTAATTTATTTTTAAAGTTTTTATTATTTCATCAATTTTTATCTATAAAACCATTAATAATCTCCACAAATTATTTCAGAATTGCACCGCTGTGCTTCTAATATATTTTGAAGTCAACACAATGTTTCTTCATGTATGCATAAACCATTAATCAATTTTCTTTAATGCAAATATTTCAACAATAACTCATCACCCTTCTTATATCTATTTGCAAATAATATTGACAGAAATTCCCCTATTCAAATTACTGCTAAATTACAAATATATTGCTTTGAAAAATGGCGATAATGCAAATTTTATTTTATCGTTTTTCAAGTTTTAATTTAAAAATCAAAATAAAAAATTTACATAGACAACACATCTTGCTATTTATTCAAAATTAAAATGTTGATTTACAATTGTAAAAAATATGAAAAATAAGATAAAAAAAACTGCAATAATTCAAAAAATTATCCTCATAATGATTAAGATTAGAGGGAAGAAAAAAAATATTTTATAATAATCGTTATGGGAGCGAAGGATGATACTAAAGACCCGTTGTTTCGTTCAATTTAGATTATACATTTTTTTTTTCGTTTTGATTCAACCATCCATCCATTTCCTGTTATTTTATTTAAAAAAAATCCCCTTACATTTAAAAAAAAAAAAGAAATGGATTTTTTTTTATGCTAAGGGATTGAGGAGTTAGAATTATTTTTTTCCTTGTAAATTTTTTTCAAGAATATTGAAAGGAATGTAATTTTTTTAATACGATAAGACTAAGAGCCGTTTCAATGGAACCGTTGAAAATTTTATTCAATTTGAAATTTGTAATTGAATATTTTGGTTGAATTTTTTATGGAATAAATTACGGATTACTATAACTTAAATCTTGAACGACTTGAATCATCAATTGTGTTGGTTTCAATTCTTAAACGTACTACTACGTATTAGGATATATCGTATAGTAAGGCTTTTACTTCACAAAGCAGCTACGGAGTGACAAGTAAATTTTAAAAACACTGAATAAATGTTTTTAAAAACGACTGTGTTACTTTCTACTACTTTAAAATCTACTGTTAGATTTTAAATTCATTACTCACTCTAATGTACTTAAAATCTTAGTTGATTTTTTTAATTCAACCACGGCATTAGTTAATTATTTAAATAATTTGTTAAAATAAATATCAATTTATTTACGTTAAAGGTAAGTGAAAAATTTCACTCAATTGAAGAAATTTGACATATTTCACTAAATTTTCGTCCAAGTGGTACGGAGTTTAAACGGAAATTTTGAGAGAAATTGTTGAAAATCCTAGACGAATTTTTCCACCAACATAAATATATAATAGATGGTGATTTAATAGGGCTCCACTAATTTTTCACACCGAAATAATGCTTTCTGCATTGTTTGAAGGTGAAATTTTGACATATCTACTGTTTGACTTTGTTTCATGTACAGTACAATTTTCGTTTCGTTTAATTTAATTTGATTTTAATTTTGTTAAAAAAAATACCCGGAAAATGTGTGCGCTTGCTTTAAGTTCTTTTGAAAAATAAAATTTAAAAAGAAATGTTAAAGAACGGGTATTAATCAGAAATCACCAAAATCGTGACGCTGTAGCATGTGCCAGAATAGCTCAATTAATATAACTTTTATTTAGTGATTTTAATCAAGAAAACACTTTAATAGTTTTTTAGTTCCAGAGTGTAAATCGTGATGGAAATCTCTCAGAGATAGTTTGCTATACCACTAGAAGAATAAAACAAGTGCTAAAAATTCAGGTGATGCAGCAGCATCATTTGAGGCTGATGAGGTGGAACAAGAATCTGAAATGAATTTTCAGTTTCTACATGCATGTCGTATTTCAATGAATACAACGGCGGAAAGCTGGTGAGCGTTAATTATTCTACGCATATACACTCTTTATTTTAAATAACAATAAAATTTTTCTTTCAGAATATACTTTTCCTGTCTGTCTGTTAACTTGGATTCCTGCGATTTGACAAAAGATGATACATTAATATCTGACAATAATAGTTCATCTACTTCAAATTATCAATATGTATAAGTTCTATTTCAATAATTTTAGCTTTAAGCATAAAGCTTTAAATATTTCAAATATTTTTAACTGCATTTGTTGTTCCATTTAACCACCCTTTATTGAAAACTTTAATTTAAACGACTGTTGGTTATAACTATAGTCTATAAGGTTGACAGCAAAATAAAAACATTTTTGAAAAGGTTGAGAAATTGATCAATATCTATAATATAATAGCCGTGAGTCTGGCCTAATTTACAGGGCGATGGACTGCGGTGCTATAGGTCGAGGGTTCAACTCCTGGCGTGCTACAATTTTTGTTATGTTTTTTATAATATTTATTTCATTACGTTAAAATTATTGTTTTTCATTGATAAAAATTATAAAAAATTCGTTTTACGAATTTTAGTTTTGTTGATAATGTAGTCAAAATCGCCTAATCTTAATTTAAGTGTTTAAGCTATTTGATAATAATAAAATGTTTAACAATAATTTTTGATTTTTGAACCAACTGTGAAAAAAAAACAAAACCCACAAAATTCAAGTGTATATAACAACATAGTATTAGAACAAAAAATTTCCACTTTTCTCATGTTATTTTTGGTCAACATACACTCAATTCTGTTTTTATGCGATTTTCTTTTATGCGATTTTAAAGTTATGCGGTTTCGAATTTTTTTATACAATTTTGGAATTATGCGACTTTTTCTGTGTCTTCTTCTTCTTTACCAGGATTGCCTGCTGGAAATTTGGAAAAGTATTTTTAATTCTTATAAAAAGTACTTTCCAATGATATGTTTTTTCTAAAAATTCAAAAATTTAACATCAAAATATAGAATAATAAATACAAAAACCATAAGAGAAATCACAAAATTTCAAAACCAAAAAAAACGGTCGAGTGTGCATGAAATTCGCTCGCCGAGGGCTCCGTAGCATTAGAAGAACAAACTATTAAAAATAAATAACATAAAGTTGCGTTGTAGATTTTTTATGATCTGTCAATCATAGCCACATAAAAAACGAATCGCTATTGACATATACGATGCTAAAATTGGTAGAAGTGCAGAACTTAAGACACATATCGGCCCTAACAGCTTGCATCATACTAGTAACAATAACGGTTTTCGCGCAGCCGTGTTGACTATGATGTATGATCTAGTTATTGTTTTTCTTTCCTCACAAGAGAATTCACAAGGCAACTTGGAATTCAAATGACAGAAGAACGGAAAATAGAATCGAACACTGCATGATCTCTAAGAGACACTCTCCAAGTGTAACTGATGTTCGATCATACAGAGGTGCTGATATGGATACCGATCATATGCTTGTAATCTTTAAGTAAAAGTGCAAGCTGTCATTTACGTTTAATAGACAAGGAAAAAATACCGTGCGATGGAATTTCGATGCATTTAAACATCCGGCAAATAACGCAAAATATATAATAGCATGACATCTCTTCTGCTATGCCATTAAACATACAAAAAGAATGGCAAACGCTTTACTCAACCATTATAGCCGCAGCACAAACTACAATCGGAAAACCACCACCAAAATCACACAATGAATTGTTTAACGACGAGTGCCGCCAAAACGTGGAACATAAAGAAATACTGCAAGAAAAATGGTTAACAAGGAACACCCGAAGCTGCCAAGCTGATTATTTATGCGCTAGGAAAGCCTCAGCGAAGCTTCTACATAAAAAGAAACGCGAACAGATGAATAGCTGTTTTGAAAACATCAACCAACATGTAGTCAATGGAAATTCGAAAGAGTGCTTTGTCAATGCATGCTGACAAAAGATTTCCACCCAAGATCTACAGCCATCAAAAACTGAAATAATGAACTTACAACAAATGCACGTGTTGTGTTGGCAGTATGGTGATCTCACTTTCAAGACCTAATGAATAGGACGAATGAAGTTCATCCTATTTGAGCAATTGCTCCATCAACTGGGAACATCGTTGTTCCTTACACAGCAATAGAAGAAGTGGAAGCTGCCATTAAAAAACTGAAAACGGGCAAATCAAAAGGTGTCGATGGAATCCCCACAGAACTATTTAAAAATTGAGGAGCAGCTCTGGTCTCACGTATATACGATCTGATTCATGCAATCTGAGACCAAGAAGAACTACCTTCCAAATGGAAAACAGTTCTCATTGTTCCACGACATAAGAAAGTTGAACGTCTAAAGTATGCGAATTATCGTGGCATCGCACTATTGAACGCTGCATATAAAATACTAGCTAATGTCATACTTGGTCGACTCCTCCTGTTCGCCGAGTCAATGTTTTACCTTAAGGATGCTTCTCTTAATGACCTTAAAAATGATTCTGAAAAAACATGTTGATTTCAAGCAAGCATATGATATGACTTTGGTCCACACTCATATGCTTTGGTATCCCAGCGAAACTTGTTTCTCTGTGTAAACTCACAACATCGGGATCAAACTGTAGAATAGTAGTAGAAGGGTCAGTTTCCGATCCATTTGATATAACATCAGGTGTATGACAATATGATGCACTCGCTCCCGTACTATTTAATTTGGCGCTTGAGTACGCGATAAAAAAAGCCGAATTGAGACACAACACTGCATATTAAACAAATCTAGTCAAATTTTTGGCTTCGCAGATGATATTGTACTTCTCGGACGTAGAACAAGCGATATTAAGGATAATCTCTCACAGCAAGAAATTCTAAACGACTTGGATTATGCATTAACTCCGGCAAACATTAAGTTTTAATAACATTTAGGAACATACCTCCCGGAAATCTGGATACTGGCAACTCTGAAGTGGAATGCGAGGAAAATTTCAAATATCCCGGGTCTGGAAAAACATCGTCAAATGACATGCAGTTACGGCCGCATACAGAGTTTTCTACACAAAACTTCTGTGATCAAAACATCTTTGGCAGTCGTGTAAACTCACACTTTCCAAAGCATTAATCCGACCCGTGCTTAAATTTGGATGTGAAAGCTGATTTCCCCCGATTGTAGAATTTTATCAACTTTCGATGGAAGGTCATACGAACAATTTATGGTTCATGTAAAGTTGCAGAAAATCAGCATAGAATCTGAATAAATCATGAAATCAGACAGCTTCTTCGAGGCTGCGATGTAGTCGGATTCATTAAATCCAACCTGATTGATAAAAAAAGCGTCCTAACAACAACCAACTGGTGTTCGTCGAAGAGCAAGAGCTAGACAACATCATCCAAGACCTTTGTGATATAGGATGTCGAAGCTGGAGTCAACTGGTCATGGAACCACATGCTACCACATTTTCTATTTATAAGAATTTTGAAGTTTTTCGACCAATTAGGTCGAAACTAAGCGAAAAAAAAATCAACGCTATTGTTCAAAATTACTCAAAAAACTGTGTGGTTAAAAATTTTGAAATAAAAGCTTAAGGGATACTGAAGTAAAGCCCTTAGATATACCCTACTTGACTCGTTTAAAAAAAAGTATTTTCTTAAAGGCCTCACATCGCAGCCCTGTATAACAAAACGACTTTTTTTGTATCCGCCATAAGCGATTAGGTTTAATAGGTTAAATTCAATTGTGATTTCAACTGTGTCGACTGTCGGCACTTGGCGAAACATTTAAATAATGAAATTTTTAATTTTTCTTATTAGGTTAATTTTATACACATCTCAAAATTCAGGTTCATAGATTTTCTATTTTAGATGATAATCAATAAAATAGGAAAAACGTTTTAAGCCCAGCTTTACGCTCTTACGACCAATTGAAGCAACTAGAACTCTATTGTTCATTCCGGTACAGCATTTCAGCAAGCACAAGGTGGCTTACTGTTTTTTTAAAAAGAAAAGCTTTTCACAACGTGAATATTATTGGCGAGATTGCATCAGCAGATGAGGAGATTGCCAGGCATTAGCCTGAACAGTTGGAAAAAATAATTGAGGAAGGTGGTTACTGTCCCAATCAGATTTGCAACGCATATGAGACTGATGGGGTTGTTCTGGAAAAAATGCCCACCCGAAAAAGGCAAGTGGTTTTAAGGCAGCCAGAGATAGATTAACCTTTCTACTATGCAGTGATACATCAGGAGATTGGTTGCTCCAACCCCTGCTTATTAATCGATCGCTAAGACCTCGGGCTCTGAAAGGTAAGGATTTAAAAAAATTACCAGTACATTGGATGGCGAACAAAAATTCTCGGGTGACATCTGCTGTTTTCACCGAGTGGTTTAATAGTTGTTTCATCCCGGAAGTAGAACTTTATTTGAAGCGAAAGGGACTTGATTTTAAAGCTCTGTTGATTGTTGAAAATGCCTCGTCGCATCCGAAGTTACAACATCCAAATTTGAATATGGTGTTTCTTCCACCTAATACAACAAGCCTTATTCAGCCATTAGATCAAGCCAAAATTGCTACTTTTAAAAAATTTATGTAAAACGAACCTCTCAATTTATTTTGAATCAACTGGATAATGAGCCACTTACACTTGCAGATGTTTGAAAAAAGTTATCGATTTTACACTGCATGCTACTTCTGCTATCTGAAATTAGACCACAAACTTTAAATGCGTGTTGGAAAAACTATGGTCTCGTTGCATTACAAACAGAAACGCAATTAATCAAGAATCGACTACTGAAGAAATTATTGCTTTAGCACATGTAACTTGTGGCGAGAATACATTTAACGAGAATGATGTCGATGAATTGCTTGTTTATAAGGTCTTAAGTGATGATAATGTTATCGAAGAATTGGATCCGGTCATAAATCCAAAAAATAATAGTGATGTGACAGTGAACCTGTGTCGCTCACTGCAAAAATAATTCGAGAAGGTCTTCAAATTAACAACTCAATAGAAAATTATTTTATTAACAATAACCTGAATTCTGAACGGGCATTTTAATTCCTGCGTGACCTGAAGATTTGCATTTCTGGGTATCAGGAATTTCTAAAACAATTGCAGAAATCGTCACAAAGTTTAATAACAGATTTTGTTGTCAATCAAGCAAAAACACCAGCTGATGAAATTATCACTGGATATAATGAGGGAGAATTAATATCGTCACCCGAATTATTGAGCATCTATAGCAATGATGATAGTGATTTCATACCAGTTCACAAATGGTCGCGAGCATTGTCATCAAGTGAAGAAAATGACTAGGTGTAATTATCATTTAATTTCTAAGAAAAGTGATATAAAATACTAATTTTGGACTCCTGATTTCAATTTGTTTTAAATCTATCACCCTCTTTTCTTCAAACCTTCAATAGGTACCCAACATAATCCTCTCCAAGAATGGTAACCATTGGTAGGGTAATGGTAGTCCATTTTATGCGATTTTTGGTTATTTATTTGGTTTTATGCGGTTTTCGAAAATTACTGAACCTATCATTATTTATTCAATGTAGGTAGTGTCTTTTTTTATGCGATTTTTTTTTATGCTTTTTTCTGAGGAACGTATCTATCGCATAAAAAGAGAATTCAGTGTACACTACATAAGCCCGCGGAACATTCATAACAATTTTTATAATAGAAAATTGCAATTTGCAGTAAACTTTAATTTAAAAAGGAAAACAATGAATTGTTTTTATGTTTGTAAGAACGGGAAAAAAATGTTACATTTTCAAAACCCAATATAAATTCTTAACATGATGCAATTGTAGGATACTTTATATTAAAATATAAATCACTTACCTTTTATGCCGTCCTTTTCGATAGATGTTGTACAGGATTTATGTTGACAGAATTTAGTTCATTGAACTGTCATCTATGAGTGTTTATCAAGATTGAAATTGGTAATAGATGGCGGCTCAATCAGAATAAAGAATTGCTCAGTTTCATTTCGTAATTGAAATAATAGATGGAGAGGATGGGAAATGTAATTTTAATTTGTGAATTATTTTGTCATTGCTAATCATTATCCAAGTGAGCGAGGTTGGTGGAACATCGATAGCAAATTATTTCTTGGTGTGCAGTAGAACAAGGTAAATGTAAATTGCTTATTTGTGTATGTTGTAATTTGATATAATTATTATTATTTATTTATTGATATTTTATATAATTATTATTGCTAATTTATTTTATTATTAATAATTCACCAGTTCCAATTATTCGTACCAATAATAAAGAATTTTCAAAAAAGAATTTGTGAAGAAATTATTGGATGTTAAAGAAGAGATTAGTTGGTTGATAAGGATAAACGAACGAAGTCGCGCCAGCACAACTTCAGTGGTGACCCCGACGTGATCCACAAATTCTAAGAATAAAATTATATGGAACTTGGAGCTACACACACCATTATTTCAAGGTAAATTACTTTATATATTAAAAAGTGAGAAACTCTGTTACCATTGCAAAAGACGCGTTGTGAAAAGAGCGGTGAAATAATATAAAAAAACGCAATTGGCGTCACCATCAAATTTGCGCCAAAAAAGAAAACAAGGAGTGGCTGATTTCAATGACGCTGAAAAATACGATGTCTTCGATCGATCCAGATATATTTTTTTAAATTAAAATTTCAATTGATTAATTGAATAAATATTTAAAAATTAATTTAAAAAAACTAAAATATTAATTTTTTTCTAAATAATATTAAATTTTTTAATTATATAAACGTATAATCTTAATTTAATTTGCGTGCCTATGTTCTACCGTCTGGTTCTACATTTATTTTATATTATATTTTGTGCAACAATATTTGATTTCATCTCAATCGTCCGTTCCATCGATCTCGTTCTGTGTGTATTTTTGTTTTTTTTTAAGAGAAGTAAGTTCGCTTTTGGAATTGTTTTTAAATTTTATTCCATTTTTGTAATTTTAAATTGTTTTTGTGAGGCTCAGTTTTTTTTTGTCAATATAATTCTTGTGATTTTTTTAATAGAAATTTAGTGTTAGTGTGAGATTAAAATGTCTTTAACACAAAACGCAGCGAGTAACCCCGCAGCGAGTAAAGCCCCCGATAGCGACAAAATAAGGATAGCGACAAATGAGGATCAATCGGTAAATGCGGTAACCGTTAAACTTCCGCCATTTTGGACGTCGTGTCCTTCCGCGTGGTTCATACAAGCTGAATCACAGTTCAGTTTACGAAATATTATTAAAGATCGTACACGGTTCGATTATGTGATAGCTGCTTTACCCCAAGACGTTATAATATCTGTTCTCGATATTATTCAACGTCCGCCGTGCACGAACATGTATGAGACTCTCAAACAAACTTTAACAGAGAGGCATTCTTTGAGTGAGGAAAGACGTATGGAGAAACTTTTATCAAATACCGAGATGGGAAATCGCAAACCATCCGACTTTTATCGATCACTTGAAATGTTGGCCGGTCCATCAAGTGAACTCTCACGTGAGTTTTTAATGAAGCTTTGGATGCGACGCCTTCCAAATAATATAAATGTAGCTTTGGTTGCGACAGGAAAAACATCAATAACTGAATTAATTGGGATTGCTGATAAAATCTGGGAAACATCTTACCCTTTGCAGATATCCGAAGTAAAAAATTACACACCTATCCCAACTACTAGCGCAGTAACCAACAACGCCATAACCGAACTTTGTACAGCCTTAACGAACATGATCCACCGATTTTCCGCAATGGAAAAGGAAATCAGTGAGTTGAGAGCACTAACACCACGCAGTCGTTCGCACTCCCGTTCTTTCAACAGAAACTCACGTTCTAGAAGTCGTGGGCGCAGCCAGTCTAAAGGAGATGCAAAGCCGTATTGCTGGTATCACTATAAGTTCGGCGAAAACGCAAAACACTGTCGGGAGCCGTGTCAATATAAAACCAACAACCACAGTCCAAAAAACCTGTAGAGTCTACTGATCCAGCGGCAGTCAGTGGAATTAGTAGTACTCGCCGTTTATTTGTTTTCGAAAGTAATAATAAATTAAATTTTTTGATTGATGTGCTGATATTTCTGTCGTACCAAACTCGCATTATCATCACATGACTCAAGATAAGGACCAAGTTCTTTCCGCAGCTAATGGTTCGGAAATAAAAACATTTGGCACTAAACTTTTAAATGTTAATTTGGGACTTCGTCGTAATTCGTAACACACGTATTTACCGTAGCAACTGTCTCACGTCCTATCATTGGAGCAGATTTCTTGACGAAATTTGGTCTGATGGTGGACCTTGGAAAGAGACAGTTACTTGATCGTGAAACATCAATATCAGTAAACGCCGTATTTCTTCGTACTAATTTTCCCACTGTTAAAATTAGTGTAGTAGAAAAAAATGAATTTAGCGAAATTTTAAACGATTTTCCAACATTGACGCAAAATCCGAGTTATGACACGCCAGTTTTACACAACGTAGTTCACTACATTACAACAAATGGTAGATTACCATTTGCAAGGCCACGTCGTCTCGATCCAAAAAAGCATACTGTAGCGAAACAAACGTTTGATAATATGGTTAGTCTTGGTATATGTAGGCCGTCATCTTCGCAAGCGTCGTCTCCTCTGCATATATGGTTGCCAAGAAAAATGAAAATGACTGGAGGCCGTGTTGGGATTATCGTCGGTTGAATGCGATAACTTTGCCCGATAGATATCCGATACCTCACATCCAGAACTTTTCGTGCCATCTCCAGGGATGCACTGTATTTTCGAAGATAGATTTAGTGCGAGCTTATCATCAAATACCTATTGCAGAGGAAGACATTCACAAGACAGCAATAACCACACCATTTGGTTTGTATGAGTTTGTGCGTATGCCTTTTGGATTGAGAAACGCCGCTCAATCTTTTCAAAGATTTATGCATCAAGTTTTCAACGGGTTAGATTTCGTATTTATCTACATTGACGATTTGTTAATCTTTAGTAAAACTGCAGATGAACATAAGAGCCATCTGCGATTAATATTCGAACGTCTCGCAGAATTCGGATTAACAATTAATGCTAACAAAAGTCAATTTGGTACATCGAAACTTGATTTTTTGAGCCACGAAGTCTCTGCAGCTGGAATTCTACCATCAAGAGATAAAGTACAAGTTATTGAACAGTTTCTAATACCCACTAGCATTCGGCAGACACAAAGGTTTCTTGGTATGGTTAATTATTACCACAGATTCACGCCTCACCTTGCAGATTATTTATCGGTCATATATGAACATTTAGCTTCTCTACCAAAGAAAGGAAAAACAAAGGACTATTCTTGGCCGACATCATGCCAAGAAATGTTTGTGAAAGCTAAGGAATGTCTAGCAAATGCTACAATGCTCGCACACTCAGCTGAAAACGCTGAGCTAAGTATAACTACTGATGCATCTAATGTTGCTGTTGGAGCTGTTTTACAACAACGACGACCTGATGGAAATTGGGAACCGCTCAGATTCTTTTCTAAGAAACTTTCAAAAGCAGAGGTTAAATATGCTGCATTCGATCGCGAATTACTTGCGATTTTCTTGGCCATTAAACATTTTAGACACTGTGTTGAAGGAAGAATGTTCACCATCTATACTGATCATAAACCTCTTATAAATGCCATTGATTCGAAGACAGAGAGAAGTCCGCGTCAATCACGACAATTAGATTATATCGCGCAATTTAGTACCGATATAAGACATATCAAAGGTGTTGACAACGTCGTGGCTGATACGTTATCTCGAATGGATAACGACGAAACAGCAGCCATTGATAAAAGAGATTTTACCAACGATCAGTTAGCGAATCTTCAGTCTACCGATGAAGAATTAAGGGTTCTGCTCTCTAAAAAGGATACAAGTTTTCAACTTATGTTTATAGATATACCTGCAACTAACATTAAGGTATACTGCGAAGTAAAAACTGGTAAAAGCCGACCATTTGTACCACTTGCCTTGAGAAAAGAAGTTTTCCATTCTTTGCATAGTCTCTCACATCCTGGGATAAGGAGTACACGGAAACTAATATCTAATAAATATTTTTGGCCAAGTATGAACAGAGACGTGAATCTTTGGTCTAAAGAATGCTTGCCGTGTCAAAAGTCAAAAGTTCATCGTCACACAAAATCGGAGTATGGAAAATTTGAAGTTCCAAATCAGCGATTCGATCATGTCCACATAGACCTCGTCGGACCTCTTCCACCATCTGAAGGTTTTATGTACTTATTGACAGTAGTAGATCGGTATACACGATGGCCAGAAGCATATCCGTTGAAGGATATCACTACAAATACAATAGCAAAGGTTTTCGTTTCGGAATATGTTTCTAGATTTGGAATACCTAAACAAATCACAACCGACCGTGGGCCTCAATTTGAGTCGAAATTTTTCTTCGAATTGACACAATTGCTAGGAGCTACAAGACTACGTACTTCATCCTATAATCCGAAGGCTAACGGAATGGTTGAAAGGTTTCACAGAACGTTGAAAGCAGCTTTACGTACAAAGAATAACATTCAATGGACAGTCGAACTTCCGATTATTATGTTAGGTATCCGAGTAGCAATAAAGGAAGATTTGAAGTGTTCTCAATGAGATTTGGTCTATGGGCAAGCGTTGTGCGTTCCGGGTGAATTTTTTACAGATTCCAAAGAAACAGAAATGCCACAACATGAATTCGTTGAAAAGCTTCGTAATTTTTTCAATAAGCTCCGTCCTCAAGAAACTCGAGATGAAAGTCGACCCAACGTATTCATACCAGCTTCTTTAGAAGATTGCGAATACATATTTGTTCGTGTCGATAAAGTGAAATCCGGTTTAACACCTCCATACGAAGGACCTTATAAAGTCATACGAAGACTCCGAAAACAGTTTATTGTAGATGTCAGAGGGAAAGCAGAAACCATATCAATCGATCGAATAAAACCTGCATTTCTATCAACAGATGCGATTAACACAAAGGCACAGCACGAAAGAATCAGAAAAAAAGTTGTACGTTTTGCGATATAAGATTTTTTTTAATGGTTTTAAAAACAAACAACACATTTTTGGTTCTCATACTTTTAGTCATATCAAAATTAATTTTTTCACGTGAATCATTACGACAATGCAAATGATGAACATTGATTGAAATAAAACAAATTACACAGAGAATTTATTAATTCATTTATTTATATTTGTTTTTTGTCACAACACAGCACAAACAAATAAGACAAAACAAATTTAGTTATCACAAACAAGTAACAAAC
Organism: Diogma glabrata; assembly: GCA_963693315.1. NCBI lineage: Eukaryota > Metazoa > Arthropoda > Insecta > Diptera > Cylindrotomidae > Diogma > Diogma glabrata. The sequence continues at coordinate 39,076 of CAVNZG010000059.1, forward strand.
ACGTAAAAATTATCTTTAACAATCAATATTTTATGTTTTCATTAAAATTTTCGCCAGATATATAGATAAAAGACTTTACGATGGGGGATTTACTAAAAAGGGGGTCCTGTAGGATACTTTATATTAAAATATAAATCACTTACCTTTTATGCCGTCCTTTTCGATAGATGTTGTACAGGATTTATGTTGACAGAATTTAGTTCATTGAACTGTCATCTATGAGTGTTTATCAAGATTGAAATTGGTAATAGATGGCGGCTCAATCAGAATAAAGAATTGCTCAGTTTCATTTCGTAATTGAAATAATAGATGGAGAGGATGGGAAATGTAATTTTAATTTGTGAATTATTTTGTCATTGCTAATCATTATCCAAGTGAGCGAGGTTGGTGGAACATCGATAGTAAATTATTTCTTGGTGTGCAGTAGAACAAGGTAAATGTAAATTGCTTATTTGTGTATGTTGTAATTTGATATAATTATTATTATTTATTTATTGATATTTTATATAATTATTATTGCTAATTTATTTTATTATTAATAATTCACCAGTTCCAATTATTCGTACCAATAATAAAGAATTTTCAAAAAAGAATTTGTGAAGAAATTATTGGATGTTAAAGAAGAGATTAGTTGGTTGATAAGGATAAACGAACGATGTCGCGCCAGCTCAACTTCACAATAATGTCTGTTCAAATAATATCATGGAACTGAAGAGTTCTATAGATTTTTCATAAACTTGTAAAATATTTTCTGATATCTTTGTTGTTTGAAATTTTGTGGTAATATATGTTTTTTTTGTTAGTGGGTCAAGCTAAGCTATCAGATTTTTTTGGTCTAAAAAGCTAAATAGAAGATCATAGTTTCGAGTCATGAAGCTTTGGGATTTAAGCACGGTATATGCATCTACTGCGTACTTTTTCAAAATTATTAAGTTTGATATATGTATTCTTTTAGATTCCTAATGTTATCATAACAATTTTTTGAATGATTCTTTCTCATCATAACTTTTTTAAAACTTAAACTCTCCTTCTATTTCTATTAAATTCCGAAATTTATAGAAAAAAAACTGAAATTTAAAAGTTTTTTTGTTTCGTTTCTATATATAAAATCCTGACACTGAACAATCCTGAATAAAAAAAAACTGACATCAAAATGGAACAAACATGTTTTTCTGTGCTTCCTCCATTTAGAGAACAATTAATTAATTACTTTGTGGTATTTGTTTTAATTAGAGAAACGAACGTATAAAAACAACAGAATTATAATAGGGATAAAACTGAATAACTAAAATTTATGAATAATTTTTATTAAAAATAACAAAACATTTATTTCAATTAAAAACAATACTTTTGGAGATAGGTTGGTCCTGTATGAAGGAGATTTAAATGTTTATTTGTTTTTCGTAGTACCAAATTTAATTAATAGATGATAATTATTTGAATACTAAATCAAAAAATCCAATTCAAATATACCAAAAGTTTTCCCTAATTTAACAACGAAATAGAATTCTAATCTCATTTATACTAAATACAATAAACAACAATTTTATGTGAATTTTAAAATCCCATTAAACTTGAATTACATCTCATTTTCCCTTAATAAAAACGATTATAAATCTCAATGAAAAAGCATTTTCCCATTTTCCGACGATTTTCATTATCAAAATAAACATTCATTCGATAGTATATCTATATGAGCTTGAACGTGTACAATTTAAATCGATTTCTAAAACACATATACGTTTGACAATAAAAATACATAAACCAATGAAATAAATTTAGTTTTTCTAGTCGATATAGATAGAGTTTGTTTGAGGTAAATCTATTTATTTTAATTGTTTATGGGTAGACTTCTCGTTTCTCGATATAAACTTTTGCCATATTTAGCTTAAAACAAAATTTATAAAGTTAAAATTAGTAGTGTAGTGGTGCTCAATATTTTCCTTCTTACAGAACTACCCTAGCCAAGCGTTGAAAAATATAATCAGTGAGACGCTAAACAACTATTGGAATGTAATGCAACAAATTTGTGCCTGAATCAGTATTTTTTTCCTACTTAACTATAAATGTGTTCCTTATTATGTTTTATTTATGCTCTTCCAGTCTATCAAATGTGCATATATGTATTTATAGTTAACCAAATCCGGAAAAAAATTATAGTATTATTTAAATTAATAGAATTAATGATTTAATTTTAGCTTACCTAAATAAAAGAATCTCAAAAATTGCATTTTCCTTTTGCTCTAGGAAATTTCATAAATAGCTTTCCCAAACTTTTTATCGATTTGGACGAAAATACATTTTAATTTTAATTTTACATCAGCTATCATACAAACTCTGTTGAGTTATCGAAGAAATTGTAGTATTGAATTTGTTTTTAACAATAAATAAAAAAATAAAATAAAAGTTCTGATACCATCGAATCCTGATTGGGGAGATCTCTTAATATACTTTCAAAAAAATGCATTTACAAAAAAATAACAAAATACATTTTAATTAAAAACAAATTAAACTTAGTGTCAGTTAGCAGGAAACAAAATATGAATAATAAAAGAAAAAGCTAACTTAAACATGTCTCTAAATTGTAAGAATCGTAGTCACATTATTATAAACTCCCACAGCTATAGTTTTACCAAAAGTATCAAACTGCATTGCAGTTATATTTCTTATATCAAAATTAACAGCTTGTATAGTTTATGGTGTTGTCGTACTAGGTTTGTCTGGTGGTCCGTAAAGGTCCACCAGTTGGTCGTGTACGCAAACACTATCTTCACTCTGCGCTACCTCAAGTTGGTGTGAATTCTATGATCTAACTCACTCACAAGAAATTTAAAGAAAAACAATCTAAAACAAACTACGCGTTCATAATTTGCCATCTAAGATCCTCAGACAGGAGGGAGAACTGCCATGTCACAACACAACTCTCCCTTTTCAAAATAATTAACACAACATTTTATATATATGTACATATAAAAAAAACTACAATCCAAACTAACACTTTAAACCACTCACCCTGTTGATTTCCTTCTTCATTTAGGCTGCTGGTGGATATCATACCGGTTTCAGATACATACACAGTTGAAAAAGTTACTGCAATTCTTAATACAAGCCTTGCAATATGAGTTATATAAAACAAGTAATTATTAGATTGCAAAGCAAATGTTGCATTAAAACTAATTCTAATGGAAAACTACAAATTTTAGTACAACTCTAATACAATAATTTATTTTTTATAGAAATGGTAGAAGTTTGCAGACATTTTGCTACGCTAGAAGTTTGAAAACAACTTGATAATGCAAAGAACATTTATTTTATCTTTAAAGCAAGTTTTGCATTGTTTTACAATTGAGACTTCCGTAGGACCTATATGTGTAGCAATTTGCATTACATATTCAGTTTATTTTTAACTGTGTAGCTATTAATCTTGGTTTTTATTTCCCAGGTAAGTTTACCTCACACATCATAATCAACAAAATAGCTCTTTTATTATTGCTTACAATTTTATTTATCGGTGGAATTCCTTCACAAAAACACTTCTTTCAAAATTCTTTTCAATTAACACTAGAGCATTCAAATCCGAATATTCGAGTATTCGAATATCCGATTAATTTGGGTATATTTTAAGTATTCGTTATTCGAATATTTATACGCGAATATTCGAATATTTTTTTTCTCCCAAAATATAATGGATTTCCATTCATTCATTTCATTCATTTCATTTCTTTTTCAAACTTCGAAACTAAGAAATTTCAATATTTTAAGGGAAGTAATTTTATTACACGAAGTGCTTGACGTATAAACTCCGCTTAATATTGCAGTCAAAGAACTTAGTGAAAAAAATTCAACACTTATGACAGCCGAAGGCATATGCAGATTCTTATTTATTTCTTTAACAAAACTGAACAGTGATTTAAGTAAAATCTTACTCTACGAAATCAGAAAACGAATGGATCAGAAAAGAAACAAAACAACCTTAACAACCTTATTTCTATATCTTGAAACTGGAGTTATACCACAATCAAACGAATATTTTGATTATGCAAAGAAAACTGATGTGAAAATTTTCCTTTCTCGCCTCCTCAGCCTTCAAAGATGTACCAGATCCTAGCGATGAAAACAGTAATAACCATGGTTGCAGGTATCTGGTAATATAACTGACGCTCTTGCTGTCAACAATAAAAGTAAAAATATATTGCAACAAACGCTGCAACCAGCGATTAGCTCAATTACTGATTCCACGACATGATATACAGTAACAATGGTAAAGAAAATCGCGGTTAATAGTTTAAAAAAACATTTTTGTTATTTAAACTCGTTCAAAACAAGAACAGATATATTAGACAATTTGAATAATGTTCTATTGACTATCAGCCCCACTACAACAAAAACTGAAAGAGGTTTCTCTACGGCGGGGTATCTGATATAAGAAGTAGCCTAAAATTTAAACATCTAAACGCACTTCTCTTTTTAACTGCATATTTCAAGAAAATAAAAAAAGTAAAAAAAATAAAATGCATAATATGTTAAACCTGTTTGATTTTATTCATAGTTCTTAGTACTTTTTTTACTATTCGAATATTAACCGAATATTCGGATATTTAAAGAAAAAGTTATTCGATATTCGGATAACTCAAAATGTCGATTAACTGAATGCTCTAATTAACACTCAACTGAATTGTTATTTTCTTTACTATTCAACATCAATTGTCTAGTTGTTTGGCCATAATTTTAATTTTGAATATACCCTAAAGTTTTACATAAGTTTTGTTTTAACTGTGCACTAAATTTTTACGTTTGTTTTTGTGTTCTTAGTTTTGTTTTTATGCCATTTCACTTATTTGGTCTAACGACATATTTCTTTTGTTATACCCAATTTGTTTATTATTGTCTGTTTTACCACTTATTGCGGCTTGGACTTTTTGACAAATAATATTTATAAAACGAATAATAATACTAATATACGGAACACGGATTGACCTCAGTAATCGAATCCGAAGTTAGGAATCTCTTAACTTATCAAATTTAGTTTATCATTATAGCACAAAAATTAGTCCATCGATAATATATAAGATATAATGATATAAAAGAAAAAGAATTAAATAATACAAAAAAAATGAAAGAAACTTATCTTGATTTGTTGATTGCAGTTCCTTCTACGTCTTATTGCCACCAGTCTAGTGGTTGATCAGTATCCTATTGATGTTTTTCCTCTGCACCTGGTAAATTCTTATAGATTGTTGTCTGGGCATATTCCATATTTCACCTGCTTTGTACGTTAATTATTTCTTACTTGTAACTTGTTCACACGTGAGATGATCCTGATATAATTAGTTTACGACGTTTTTCGTCTCATCAGCAAAAAACAAGATTTCAATAAATATGTGTGTAGGTTTTTCTTTTATTTCACCATACTCTTTATCATTCGCCGAAAATTTATTTGCAATCAGTAGGTTAGGTTTCATCAAAACTAGATAGAATGACAAAAATTGTTGTTTTTCCACTTTTCTTTCTATAATAACAAAACCACTCGATGTCTAGTATTTCTTTTATAAGTTTTTTTTATTCTTAAATTTATATTTTCTTGGAATTAAAACTCGAAAACATTTGTTTTCGCGAACAAAAATGGAATGAATCACCAAAATCAAATCAATGTGTTTTTTTTCTTTGACATCTTCTCATCAATCCGGAAAACGAAGATTGAGCAAAACTGAGTAACAACTATTCGTTAAAAATGAAAATAAAATTGGTGCGTTCGTTTATTTTTTTATAATTGTAATTCGAAATTGAACTGACCGTTGGAAAATTTGAAATTATTATTAATGTAAAAATGAACTGAAATTATGGAAATAAATTTTTATTGAATTGGAAAAAGAAGAGAATTGGTTTTATTATTGTTTAGGTGAATATCACGGACGTTACACCATGAATTCAAGGTAAAAATCAAGATATTTACCCTTGAAATCACAAAAACGTCGTCACCCCCTCTACGTCAGAAACCACCGAACTACTTCCCACAACTAATCTGTATCTGGGATCGAGTTATCAATGGTAACCAGCGTCAGGGTCGATGATCAATTTCAATACTCATGAAGTTCCTAGGAACTATCAGTGAGTACCGAAATCGATCATCCATCCATCTAACGTCAGCACCATTGAAACCTCGATACAACCAGTAATATATGATGCTGAAGATGTGAACCCCAGAGACGACAACCAGCCAGAGGAACGACCCTACCTAATGAACAGACATCATTCCCTGATGTCTTTCGCGTGATGGACTCCAAGATTCTTACCGCTCATATCTGTGCACTCAAAGAGTACATTTCCAATCTTAGTCTTAATCATCGCAGGTAAGAACTTTGGAGCCAATTTTGCCGAGAATTTTTTTGTAGCGTCACTCAAATGATGTTGCCGTACAAACACACGTTGTTGTGGTTGAAAAGTCCGTAGTTTAGAACGCAGGTTGTACTGATGTTGCGATTTCTTGAAAGCTGCTTTTAAGTTTTCTTGAACCCGGTTCCTGAGCAAGGTCAAATGATCAGAGCGTTCTAATTCCTCACCAGCATCCTCACCTAGCTGGTGTAGTGATCTCAACAATTGGTAAGTATTTCCATCCGATATTGGATGTTGACCAAATAATAAATAGTACGGTGAGTACTTGGTAGCTGAATGTACTGCGGCCCGCAGTGCATATGCGATTTCACCAATTTGTGAATCCCACTTGGTGTGTTGACCTTTTATAAACGCTCGAATTGCTGCTAGGACTGACCTATTGACCCGCTCTGACGCGTTGCTTTGAGGACTATAGACACCGGTCCTAATGTGTTTAATGCCGAAATCTGACAAAAGACTCTGAAAGTTCCTACTAGTGAACTGTTTGCCATTGTCACTGTGTAGAAACTCTGGCACCCCATATGTAAGAAACACTTCATTCCTTAGAAAAGCATTCACCTTCGGTGAAGTTGCGTTTCTAAGTGGTTTCAGTAGTACAAACTTCGTAGCATGATCCAGCACTATCAATAACACCGTATTCCCAAGTGTAGAACGAGGGTACGGTCCCAAAAAATCTATATAGACTCTCTGCCATGGACGTGCTGTTTCGAATTGATATTGCATCGGAGGACGCAATATCTGATTCGTGGCTTTTGTTTGTTTACATGTGTCGCAGGACACAACATAGTTGTGTACCTGTGACGCCATGCCCGGCCAATAATAAAGACGTCGAAGTAATTCTAAAGTCTTTTTAACACCTCCATGAGCAGCAGTACAATCATCATGATGTTTCTGAATCATGTTGGAAGTCATCGGTTTTGGCACCCAGAGCTTCCACACAGGAACATCGTTAGGTATTGCATCAGGTCTTGGCTCAATACGAATGTATAGCTTATCATCCACGACTTTGACTGAAGGAAAGTCCTTTGGTGATGATTGAACTTTAGCTATCATATCATTATTGTGCCGATAACCTTCATTGTCGATTTTAATTTCATTAATGTGATGTACTAATGCTTCCGTCAATTCTTCGTGTGTATCGTCATAAAGACGAGATAGAGCATCAGGGACTATATTTTGGGTACCTTTTTGGTGGACAATGGTAAAATTCATATGTTGGAGTTTTAGGCTCCACCTAGCCAGACGACCACTCAAGTCTTTCTGTGACATAAGCCACTTCAGACTTGAGTGATCAGTCACAATTGTGAATCGGTGACCTTCAACATAGCCCCTGAATTTCTTCACACTCAGAATTGCCGCAAGACATTCAAGCTCAGAAACTGAGTAATTTCTCTGAGCTTTGTTAAGTTTCTTCGACATGAAGGCTATCGGACACTCTTGTCCGTCAGTATCAACCTGATACAACACACTACCTATCCCTGTCAGACTTGCATCGCATCTAATAAAGAACTCTTTATTATAGTCAGGGTTAATTAATACTGGTGCTGTAGTCAGCAATCGTTTTAAATTTTCGAAAGCAGCTTGCGCTTCCAATGTCCATTTCAATTTTCCCGAGCTCTTCTTCAATAAATCTGTAATTGGTGATACCACGCTTGCATAATTTGGTACGAAACGTTGGTACCAACCAGCCATTCCTAAAAGACGTCTTATCTGTTTTACTGTAGATGGAGCTGGATACTCTGCTACAGCTCTTACCTTGTCAGGGTCTGTTCGAAGACCATCTTCACCAACCAAAAATCCCAAGTATTTCACCTCTCTCAGAACAAATTTACTTTTCTTGAGGTTTATGGTTAACCCAGCCGCTCTTAACAATGAAGAGACTTTGGACAGCAATTCCATATGTTCCTGGAACGTGGAAGAGACTACCAATAGATCATCTAAATAAACAAAGACATTTTCGTGATATTGATGTGGTATCACTTTGTGCATTAGCCGACACATTGTCTGGGGAGCATTGCACAATCCAAAGGGCATAACCCGGAATTGATACAATGGACGACCAGGCACTGTGAAGGCTGTCTTGTCTCTAGATGCTTCTGCCAGAGGAATCTGCCAGAAAGCATCTTTGAGATCAATACTTGAAATGTACTTTGTGCTATTTAGACGACCTAGTAAGCCATCAATCAAGGGAAGTGGGTAAGCGTCCTTTTTCGTCAGTGAATTGACACGACGGCTATGAATACATAATCTGTTTTTACCAGATTCTTTTTGTACCAAAACCACTGGCGAGCACCAAGAACTGTTAGACTCTTCGATCACGCCCATTTGAAGCATTCGGTCGAGTTCGGCATAGACCTTTAGTTGGACAGCCGGCGATGTGGGATAGTGTCTCTGTTTAACAGGTGCACTATCACCAACATCGATGACATGTTCAACTAAAGAAGTCTTCCCGAGCCCAGACACTTCAAATGACGGGAAAGAATCCTTGATCATATCCAGTTCATGTTGCTGATCAGTGGTGAGGTTATGTATATTTAAAGTTATTGGCTCTGTACGAGTCAGTTCACTAACAAAAGAAGGAACAATACCAAATTTCTCCCAGAAATCTATGCCCAGGTAGAGCTCTTCTCGTAAACCAGGGACTATATGGAACCGCATTGGTTTAGTGGAGCCATTCACAGTTATTGGAATTTCTATGTAACCCAAAATTTTATTTGCAGTACCATCTGCCGTACGAATACAGGAAGTGTATTTACAGTAGGTTGTACCTGATGATTCCAATAAATCCAAGGAATTTCTTCCAAGTATTGTGATTGACGCTCCACTATCCAATAGTCCTGAAATATGTTTGTCCAAAATCCTTATTGTTAGTCGCGGCCGAGGATCCTTTGTTTCTGAAAGGATAGATGAAATACAAGCTTTACGAAATAATTTCCTCATCCTCCAATATCTAATGTTACGTTCAAGACGTCTAAAATATGTGCGATGTAATGATGGGAAATTAAATGTATTTGATGATTTTATTCGGGTTTCGTTGGTGGTGGAAGATCGTCCTGCGTTCCTACATCTCTCGTCGATTTCTTCGGGCTCATTGGATGTTGAACCGAGGGTACCATCCCCGAAGCATGTACTCTCGGACGGTAGTTTACCGACGGGTGACAATATGAACAATTTGCATAAATTACATCCGGTTTATTACATTTCCAGCAATATAATTTTATCCGATTCTTAGAGCACTCAGGAGCTCGATGACCATTTACTCCACATCTAAAACATACTATTGGTTGTCTGGATGTTGATGGACCAGGTTGAATGTTATCCGATGTTATGCCAGGTCGCTGTAATATCCGTCTCGGTGCTGACTCCATCGCTTCAATATATCCATGTTGTTCTGGTTCAACTTCCACCTCATAATCATCCATCTGCTGTAGCTCGCTAATTCTCAAATTTGATGTTCTGGTCGGAACTGGTGTGGACCACAAACGTTCAAACTTCTGACATAAAGTCCGAAGTTCATCAATTGAATGTATGGTAGCAGCTAGAGTAGCATTTTTGAGCTCCACACTCAGTCCCTCCCGAGCAATCTCTAGCATCTCACGGTCAGCAAATGGACGTGCTAAGCGACGGTTCAACGAACCAATCTCCACTAGGTACTCATACACGCTCTCCTTTGACTTTTGTTTACGGTTCAGAAGAACTCGCAAGATCGCCTTATCATCAGTGAGCGTACCGAAGGTTTGTAGGAGTCCCTCCCTTAGCACTGGGTAAGTCACCACCCCATATTCATGAGTTAAATTCAAATAGTATCTGTCGGCCGCTGCTTTCAGATACCGTGGTATGATAGACCTAAGGTCGTCCCATGACACACGGTCTCTTCTGGCAGCCGCCTCCACTCTATGAATAAACTCATGAACATCAGGAGAGTGACCATCCCCTGTGAAGGTTGGAACCCAATTTGAGTCATACCGACTCAAATTGTTCCCACGAACCCCTCGGTACTCCACTGGTGCTAACGCTGGAGCCGCGTCACGCCATACCTGAGGAGGTTGGTTGTATGGTGGTGGTGCTGTTAGTGGAGCTGGTGGATATATTGGTGGTAGTTGTACCTGTGGTACTGATGGATAATTTAATTGTGGTTGTACCAATGCTGGATTATTGTGTGTGTGTTCAGATGGGAGTGATGGACCCAATTGTGGTATTGCAAAGTCCTCGGCTCTCAAACCCGATTGCTGGAAATAAGCCGGTGGTGCTTGATCTGACCGTCTCTGTTGTTGCTGGTTTGGACGATTCAGACTATGTATTGTTTCCGATATTGGCCGTACTGGGATCGGTGTGGATCTCTCATCTGGTTGAAAGGCAGGTGAAGCAGAAGGAGCAGATGACACTCCTGGTTTACTCTGCATAATTGGACGTGTTGATAATGATCCTATTATACTCCAAGCGCGTGACAATTGTGAGATAGCGTAGGTGCGGGCTTCTTGCAAGTCATTGCGAGGACCCAACCTATTCATCCTACCCGTATAATGTAACACTCGATTCGCCAAACCATCCAAGAGGGTCTGATCAATCGGTGACTGAAGTCGTCGTACTTGATTTAAAATAAGTTGTGCTGCCTGCACCACCATTTGAGATTCCTCAATCAAATCTCTCGCATGAGACACTGTTATTGGAACTGACCCATGATCTGCATGGTTTCGCAGTTCCTCTGCCCAATCGGCCCCCCCGAAATTCACACCCCGAACCAAACATTCGACCAGTAGTTCGCTGGGTTCCAGACCATAGAACGGATGGTCAACGTCTATTTGGTTTGACATTTTGATGGTAAAACCCGAAAAATTATTTACTCGCAAACGACAACAATATCAAAACCAATTCCCCCCAAAAAAATATAGTTAGTACGATGGAAAATGAAAATGAAAAACGCAGAAAAAAAACAAAGAACGCCCAATTCAAATAAAACCACAAAAAATATTGTAAAAACCAAATTTACTAAAAGAACGAACGAACTTATGGTTGCACTCAATGTTGCTTCACCTTTCACAAAAATTCCTAAAATATTGTATATGTAAAATATAATTTATTTATTAAATTTCAGATATGCTGAAATTCAGAATGATAAGTACCTTAAATTATTTATTGACGATAGCACCCCTAGGGCAAAATATTTATTTATTTAAATTTAAAAAATAAAAATATTTAAAAAAAATGCTTATTTATTGGATGCACCGTCTTACCTTCAGAATATTTATTTATTTTTTTAAAAAAATAAAAAATATTTATTTAAATCTTGAAGTACTCGCTTATTTAAGAAAAAATTGTATTTACTTAAAATTATTTTCCTAAAAATTTAATTTATTTAATAAAAATTTTTATTTATTTATTCTCAAAAATTTATTGTTTTGATTTAATTTATTTTTTTATTTAATATATAGATAAGAGATTCCCAAATTCAGATTCGTCTGGAGACAACATAAAAGTAAGTATGGCTACAATATCCATTTTATTCAGTACTTGAATTATCGCGTTCGCGAGCCCACTCCAACAATGCATGTGAGAACCGACTAGAAAAGCCCCTAACGACCAGATTCTCCCCAACCTAATAAAACAATCACAACTGTCACGATTAGACACTAGGTCCATTTCTACTGACCCAGTTGTGCTTGTTTAACCTACAAATAAATTACAACTAAACCTAATGCGAAAGTTGAAGAACGCTCCCGAGCACCAGACTTCAAATCCTAAACTCTATGAAAATTGTCTATTGCAAGCTAATGTAAAAGTGGAAAAATTTTTGAAGTTGTGTGAGGTGAAGCCTCGATCCTGATAAAAAAATAGATTGGTTCTCCTCTTCATTTCGTTAAAGAAGCTTCTGTGCAGGGGAATGTGTCAACGCCAAGATCATAGCACACAATCTGAATAATCACTCACAGTTATTGGCAACGATCCTGCGTTGATTCTAACAAATTTAATTCGAGCTAAAAATTCAGGAAAGTATACTGAAACTTTGTTTAAAAATATTGTCATGAATAGTTACCGTTGGCGAGGGTATTATCATAGTTGTGTTTATATTGTCTTGAGATAATTAAATAACTTGTTGTGAATGTGACATATGTGTCATAATATATATAAACACCCCATATTGATGTTTGAATCACATTAGCCAATGAGACATCAAAATTGCATTGTATGTTGAAAAAGAAAATAATATTAATTAAAATTATATAAGTTAACTTAGAATTTAAAGAATTGTTTACCTTAATAATAATTTAACTTGACAAAACCGATACAACTGTCATATTAACATGTCACAATAGTTCAGAAATGTCAGACAAACTCCATTCAGCAATGAATGAATTTAATCCTAAAAATTAACATTTTCGATCCAACTTTCTAGGTTGGTAATTATACTTTGTGGGACTTGTTTTATTGTGACAGTTGTCAGTATTAAGTATTTTTTTTAGTATTTAAGAGGGAAATTTTTGGGCGTAGTTTCCTCTTCGCTCTTCGATCTTCGATTGTTTTAAATGTTAGTCTATAACATGTCTTCGTCGTAAAAATTTGTATAATGTTTTTTGTATTTTTGATATAGTTACCAAATAATTAGAGTAGTTATAAAATTGTATAAATTGTTAACTTCGCAGTTCAAATTAATAAAATTGTGTACATTATACGTCGCGTGTTGTTTTTTATTAAAGTGTTGTGATGTTGAAGATCATAAATTGAGCGATTCCTATTTTGATTGCTGCTGTACTGGACGCCATTATTGATGCTGTTGTTTTTTGGGAGATTTCATAGGTGATCATTAATCGATGAATTGAATTATAGTGTTGTTTCTTTATTTTCAGGCGATTTTGCTTGAAGAAACCTTATATTTTGTCATAGGCGTCTTCAATACGCAATTTATGATCCGTGAGGTGTTGTCGTCATTGATATGGCTATTGTACAGTGCCATAGGGAGCCGTTACACTATTTTTTGCAATAAATAGTGATGCCTATATATATGGAAACCAGTACATTATACTGAAAATTTATATCATCGATCATCAATTTCAATTCGTCATGTCGTCATAAATAATAATTACCATTTTATCAATATCATCGAGGATTTATCGTAATAAATATATTTTGAGTAGTGTCCATATTCGTCGTACATTTGTATGTGCACTACAGCAGTACATTATACTGAAAATTTACATCATCGATCATCAATTTCAATTCGTCATGTCGTCATAAATAATAATTACCATTTTTCAATATCATCGAAGATTCATCGTAATAAATATAATTTGAGTAGTGTTCATATTCGTTGTACATTTGTATGTACACTACAACAGTATATTATACAGAAAATTTATATCATCGAACATCATTATTAATTCGTCATTTCGTCAGAAGTAATAAATCAACATTTTATCAATACCATCGAAGATTCATCGTAATAAACATAATTTGAGTAATGTTCATATTCGTCGTACATTTGTATGTACATTATAACAGTGCAGTATACTGAAACTTATATCATCGACTATCAATATCAATTCGTCGTCTCGTCATAAGCAATAATCATCATTTGATCAACATAAGCGAAAACTCATCGTATTAAATATAATTTGAGTAGTGTTCATATTCGTCGTACATTTGTATGTCCACTACAACAGTACAGTATACTGAAATTTATATCGTCGATTATCAATATCAATTCGTCGTTTCGTCGTAAGTAATAATCATCATTTTATCAATATCATCGAAGCCTCATCGTATTAAATATAATTTGAGTAGTGTTCATATTCGTCGTACATTTGTATGTCCACTACAACAGTACAGTATACTGAAATTTATATCGTCGATTATCAATATCAATTCGTCGTTTCGTCGTAAGTAATAATCATCATTTTATCAATATCATCGAAGCCTCATCGTAACAAATATAATTTGAGTAATGTTCATATTCGTCGTACATTTGTATGTACATTGCAACAGTACATTATATTGAAATTTATATCATCGATTATCAATATCAACTCGTCGTTTCGTCATACGTAATAATCATCATTTGATCAACATCATCGAAGACTCATCGTAATAAATATAATTTGAATATTGTTCATATTCGTCGTGAGTTCACACAGTACATTTGCCTGTGCATTACAATAGTACATTATATTGAAATTTATATCATCGACCATCAATATCAATTCGTCATTTTATCAAACGTAATACTCATCATTTTATCTATATCATCGAAGATTTGTCGTTATAAATACAATTTGAGTATCGTTCATATTTGTCATGAGTTCATAAACAGTACATTTCTATAACAACAGTACATTATATTGAAATTTATATCACCGATCATCAATATCAATTCGGCTTACGCAATAGTCATCACTTAATTAACATCATCGAAGATTTGCCGCAGTAAATATAATTTGTGTATTATTTATATTCGCCGTGAGTCTATTACCAATATATTTGTATTATACTGAAATTTACATCATCGATCTTCACCGTCGTCATCAACTAACGAATCATCATTTTTCATTTGATTAATTTTTACATCCGTCGTGATTTGATACTCACCATTTCTGACGAATTATTGTATGTGTTCATCAGCAGTCAACCAGTCAGTATCAATTAGTTTTCGTTCGTCACAACTTGAGACCGTGGTGCGGAATCATCGTCGAGAAAAAACATACAGTCCACTCCGCTAAATCATCAACCGGCCGCATCATTTGGTCCTTCGAGCCGGATATAGAGGGCGCTATCATCGGGATTCATCAATCAATACCGAATTTATTCATACCGGATGTTGAAATTCTGGATATTTGGACTTACTGGATATTGGATTAGTATATTGTCATAGTATACTGTATACAGGTACAAATTTAATTAGTATAGTTTAATTTTAAGTTTATCACTACGTCGTATTAGTACATTTTATATACAAACGTGTTAAACGTGAGTCAACGATAACTATTCTTGTGTCATTGAATATTAATTCCTTTGTTAGATTCTGGTCTCACTGCCTTGAGTTTTTATTCTGTGTTTTCTGGTACGTTCTCGTTACTTGTATTAAAGCACTCCTTTTGAGATTCGTAAGCCTCTCTTGTAACATCTTCCATTGAAGAAAGTCAACCACTCATTATCCATTTGTCATATTAGGTAGAAATGGATGACGCAAAAAAAATGGACCTGTTCAAGAAACAGCGAGCGGCCTTTAAGGGGCAGTTAACCGCACTCAAGTCACAGTCCTCGACTGCGACTACTGTTGGGGGACTTGAATCCTTGCTTCACCGTCTTCAGTTGATTTATAATAAATATGATTCTGTCCAGAATAAACTTGAGGTTTTGGACGATGACACTATCAGTGATCGAGTACAATTTGAGGACGATTATGGCAAACTAGATACTTTAGTTCGCACAACACTGCACGACCTTAAACGATCTGAAGAAAGTGCAAATATGTCCCTAAACCAAAATACTTCCTTTTTTGAAGCCAATAACAGCAGTTCTCAGTCCGTTGGTATTAGACTACCGGAAATCACATTGCCAAGTTTTAGTGGCCTGGAAGCCGATTGGCTTGCATTCCGAGATGTCTTTGTGGACCTCATTCACTCAAAGACTCTGGAACCAACGATCAAATTTTTATATCTGATTTCCAGTATTCGCTCTGGTGTCGCCTACGCCCTAATAGAAAATCTTTCAGTAACCGCATCAAATTATGAAATGGCATGGACCGCATTATGCACTAAATATAATAATGAGTTTTCACTTCAACAATACCATGTTCGTCAACTGTATGACATTAAAACTCCTAGAGAAGGTCAGGCCAAGGATATCCAAAATTTCATTGATGTTGCGTCAAAACACCACAATGCTCTCAAAGCACTAAAGGTAGAAGTCGAGAGTTGGGATTTGTTATTAACACATCACTTGCTTCATCGACTCGATCCTGCATCTAGAATTCATATAGTGAAGAGGGCGAAAATAAATTGTAAAACATCCTTTTCAGAATTAATCGAGATATTGCGTGACCGCATTCGAATCCTAAATATTTGTAACGATGTTGGACATCGGTCTTCAGCACCTTCGTTTAAGGATCATAGACGAGCTGTTCTGAATGTGTCCCATAGCTCTGTAAAGGTATCAGAGTCTGAAAATTGTTCATATTGTTTTGGACATCACTCACTGGTTTGTTGCCCTACGTTCAGTAGTAGTCAAGTAACTCCGAAAATGCGATTTCAATTCATAAAAGGCCAAAGACTCTGTGGAAATTGTCTTATGCAACGTCATTTTATTCGCGACTGTGATCAGCCGCCATGTTCTAAGTGTTCGCTTAAACATCACCTGCTACTACATTTTGAACCCACGGTCGCATTTCCATGCTCTGAGACTCAAATATCAGTAGATCATCCTTACGATCAGAATCAAAACCAAACAATAGTATCAGATGATGGGGCCTCGTATGCTGCATGCACCAGTCAGAATGTACCTAGTGGAAATATAAATCAATCCAATCAGACCATGGTCCTCCTCGGGACAGCGATAGTCAACGCAACGGCTGGCAACGCAAATTCGATGATATGTCGAGCGCTGCTGGATAGTGGATCGACCATGAATTTTGTTACTTCCAACATTTGCAGATTATTACACGCTCGTAAGTTTCCCACATCCAAGACAATCACAGGAATCGGCGCATCACATACGCAAATAACACACAAAACATTTATCACAATTTCATCTAGGATCTCATCTTTTTCTCATCAGTTAAAATTCTATATTCTGCCCAAGATAACCAACAATATACCGTGTGTGCCATTTGACTTGTCAATGAGTCCATTACCAAGTCACATTCAATTGGCAGACCCACATTTTAATATACCTGATCGGATTGACCTTTTATTGGGAGCCGAGGTCTATCATATGCTGTTTACTGGCGTCCCGGTTCGCATTTGTGCTGAATTGCCACCATTTCATAACTCTGAACTCGGCTATGTGATTAGTGGTAAGGCTACGGTCGTATTGGACCAGCAAAAGACAAAGGCTTCACATGTCGTGTTATGCAGTGTTCAATCTCTTGAGACCCAGGTGAAACGATTTTGGGAATTGGAAAATTTTCCCACAAAAACGTTTTTGTCGAAAGAAGAGGAGATATGCGAGGAACATTACTGCTCTAACGTTAGTCGATTAATTGATGGACGTTATGGAGTGGCTCTTCCTACGAAACCAAACATTGATCAGCTGGGTCATTCGCATTTCTCAGCCCAACGCCAGTTTCTCAATCTAGGAAAAAGACTCAATGGAAAACCTGAGATATACCAACAATATCGCGACTTTATGAACGAGTATTTATCGCTTGGCCATATGACGGCTGTGGATCCGTTATGCCGGGAACCGTCCTATTATGTACCTCATCATCATGTAATCAAGGAGCAGAGTACAACCACTAAATTGAGAGTGGTGTTTAATGCCTCTGCAAAAACATCATCCCAAATTTCTCTGAATGATTGTCTGATGGTGGGGCCGACAATTCAACGGGATATATTTTCTCTGTTGATTCGCTTCAGAATGTACCCAGTGGCGTTTTCTGGTGACATTGCAAAAATGTATCGGCAGATTCGGGTTCGTAAAGACCAGCAAGACCTTCAGCGTATATTCTGGCGTAATCACCCTTCTCATCAGCTGGAATCCTTTAATCTTTGCACGGTAACTTATGGTACCGCATTTGCCCCATTTTTGGCTACACGCACTCTAAAACAGTTATCTCTTGATGAATATGATACATGTCCTGCAGCCGCCAAAGTACTAGCGGATGATTTTTACGTTGATGACGTTCTTACGGGCGCTGACACCATTGAAAGCGCCATTCAATTGAAGACCAACTTAATTGATTTATTGAAGCGTGGTGGATTTGAATTAAGAAAATTTGCATCAAATGTTAAGATACTCGCCTCAGACGATCAACCAGAATCGATCACCTTGGTTTTGGGATTAACGTGGAATACCGAACATGATCATTTCGAAACTCCTCTAGATATACTCTGCTCTACCTCGCACGCCACTAAGAGATCAATGTTATCTGAGATATGTCAATTGTTTGATCCCCTTGGAATTTGTGCTCCGATCACTTTGACAGCAAAGTTGTTCATGCAGGCCATCTGGATGCATCGAGATATAGGCTGGGACGATAGTCTACCGACTGATATAAGTCAAAAATGGAATGACTTTAAGGACGGGTTAAAGCAGCTTGCTCATGTGAAAATTCCACGACTAGCTACAGTTACGAATACTACGTGTCTTGAGTTACACGGATTCTGTGATGCGTCTGAGAAGGCCTATGGTTGCGTTATATATATTCGAGCCTTGGATAATGCGAGTCATTATACTATGCGATTACTATGTGCAAAATCAAGAGTGGCACCGCTTAAACGACAAACCATCCCAAGATTGGAACTGTGTGCTGCCGTACTCTTGGCTGAATTAGTTAACAAGCTCAAAACTACAATTGATCAAACTTTCGAAGCCACGTATCTATGGTCTGATTCGATGATCTCGTTATACCGAATAAAATCAGAAGCGTACAAATTCACTACATTTGTGGCTAACCGAGTAGCTCGGATCCAAGAATTGACACCGTTCCATCAGTGGCGATATGTTAGGTCCGCTCAAAATCCTGCGGACATTGTCTCCAAAGGTTTGTTGCCAATGCAATTCGAGTCAGTACCACTTTGGTGGAATGGACCAGAATTCTTAAAGTTACCTAAAACTTTGTGGCCGTCGGATTTCAATTGTATACTGCCTGAAGAAACAAAGGGTCTTGAAATTCGTAAACCTACCAACCCAAACCTATTACAACAGAATACAGAAATCCATTCGATTTTTACGCGCTTCAATTCAGCAACGACGTTATTTCGCGTCATGGCATACATCTTAAGATTTGTTCACAATGCTCGAGACAAAATTACTCGGAATGAATCATTGTCAAAATACTTACAACCTCAGGAATTACATAACGCAACTTCAATATTGATCAAACTGGTACAGCGAGACTATTTTTCAGTCGAATTAACTTCATTAAAGACAGGTCAACAATTGCCAAACAAGAGTTCTCTGTTAGCCCTTTCAGCTTTTCTTGATGCCGATGGGATATTGAGAGTGGGAGGCAGACTTGTTCATGCGGCGATTCAAGAAAATCAGAAACATCCAATACTACTGCCAGGTTGCCATATATTAAGTACCCTAATTGCAAGACAAGAACATTTTCGACTGCTACATGCCGGCCCTCAAGCACTGCTCTATAGCCTCCGTCGCACATATTGGATTATCGGAGGGCGTAATCTGTGCCGAAGCATTGTCCATAATTGCATCCGTTGTTTTCACACAAGGCCCATACTTAGAAGTCAAATTATGGGCGACCTGCCATACGATCGAGTTAATTCTGTTGAACGCCCCTTTACGATTGTTGGCATCGATTTCTGTGGACCGTTTCTTCTTAAACAATCAACAAAATCAAAACTGAAAATTAAGGTCTATATTTGTTTGTTTGTATGTTTTGCCACAAAGGCCGTCCATTTGGAATTAGTTTTCAATTCAACCACTGAATCTTTTCTTGCCTGTCTAAAACGGTTTGTTAGTCGCCGTGGAATTTGTTCAAAAATTTATACAGATAATGCCACAAATTTTATAGGTGCCCGTAAGGAATTGCAAGATCTGCGCAGCTTATTTCTTTCGCAGTCCTTTATTGATTCAACTATCCGCTTCTGTACAGCCAATTGTATCACTTGGAACACTATTCCCCCTCGTACACCGCATTTTGGTGGATTGTGGGAGGCGGCCGTGAAAAGCGCTAAATTTCATCTCAAACGTGTGATCGGAACGTCGATACTTACCACAGAAGAATTCTTAACCTTATCAAATCAAGTTGAAGCATGTCTTAACTCTCGTCCTTTGACCGCACAATCCAGTGATCCGAATGATTTGAGCGTACTCTCACCGGGCCACTTTCTTATAGGAGCTCCTCTGACCGCCGTTCCTGAACCTTCATTACTTGACCTCAATGTTAGTAAATTATCAAGATTCCAAAGGGTGCAACAACTTATGCAGCAGTTCTGGAACCGTTGGCAGACTGAATATCTCTCCGAACTACAACGGCGATCGAAATGGAATCGAAAATCTATTGAAGTACACATCGGTTCGTTGGCGCTAATCCGTGATGACGACATTCCCCCAACAAGGTGGAAGTTAGGCCGAATTATAGAATTGCATCCCGATAAAACCGGAATAACTAGAGTGGTGACCCTTAAAACAGCCACCACAATTTTGAAACGTGGTGTGAATCGTATCAGTGTTCTACCTCTTGATGAACCAAGCCCAACGATTGTCGAACCGGCCATAGTCAGTTAAGCCAACCAAGATACAGCATTCTATGGAAGCATAAGGCGAATCCTATCCAATGTAAAATATTGGTTGCACACTCGCACAGGTTTTGCAAAACAATTCCAAAATTTAGTTTCTGATTACAACCCATTATGAACAAAATTTTCTTCGTTCAATAGTAACTCTAAACATTTTCTATAGTCATAAGCACCATTAATAATTGTCATCCTGTGAATATCAACATCATAAAATTACCAATAAAACGTCCGAGATAAATATGGTTCGCATATTAATATTATAAACTTTAAATTCCACCAACGGAAATTAAATTCTTCTTGCCGGGAGTAATATAAGTTGTACCAAGTCGTGTGTCAACTTCGTCCAATTATATGGAAAGGCACTCTATGTGCATATTTAATGTCCTATGCCTATGTCGTGGTTTTCAATGGTTGTTAGTTATACGACTTCATATCAATCTTGGCTCTGTATTTGTCTGGAATATTGCACATATCTGTGATCAATTTTAGAATCATTAATGGAAACTAAGAGATTTAAGAAACCAAGGCATTGAGACTCAGCAAGTTGATTCAGTATTGTATTTTCAGACATAAATAATTTAACTCTTTCATTTTTATTGATATTTAAAAATAAATATTACAATGGTACTTTGTAAATTCGATCATCTTTCATCCTTGTGCGCATTCATTGAAGAGATTTTTTTTGTGCCGGGAATATGTCAACGCCAAGATCATAGCACACAATCTGAATAATCACTCACAGTTATTGGCATCGATCCTGCGTTGATTCTAACAAATTTAATTCGAGCTAAAAATTCAGGAAAAGTATACTGAAACTTTGTTTAAAAATATTGTCATGAATAGTTACCGTTGGCGAGGGTATTATCATAGTTGTGTTTATATTGTCTTGAGATAATTAAATAACTTGTTGTGAATGTGACATATGTGTCATAATATATATAAACACCCCATATTGATGTTTGAATCACATTAGCCAATGAGACATCAAAATTGCATTGTATGTTGAAAAAGAAAATAATATTAATTAAAATTATATAAGTTAACTTAGAATTTAAAGAATTGTTTACCTTAATAATAATGTAACTTGACAAAACCGATACAACTGTCATATTAACATGTCACAATAGTTCAGAAATGTCAGACAAACTCCATTCAGCAATGAATGAATTTAATCCTAAAAATTAACATTTTCGATCCAACTTTCTAGGTTGGTAATTATACTTTGTGGGACTTGTTTTATTGTGACAATTGTCAGTATTAAGTATTTTTTTTAGTATTTAAGAGGGAAATTTTTGGGCGTAGTTTCCTCTTCGCTCTTCGATCTTCGATTGTTTTAAATGTTAGTCTATAACATGTCTTCGTCGTAAAAATTTGTATAATGTTTTTTGTATTTTTGATATAGTTACCAAATAATTAGAGTAGTTATAAAATTGTATAAATTGTTAACTTCGCAGTTCAAATTAATAAAATTGTGTACATTATACGTCGCGTGTTGTTTTTTATTAAAGTGTTGTGATGTTGAAGATCATAAATTGAGCGATTCCTATTTTGATTGCTGCTGTACTGGACGCCATTATTGATGCTGTTGTTTTTTGGGAGATTTCATAGGTGATCATTAATCGATGAATTGAATTATAGTGTTGTTTCTTTATTTTCAGGCGATTTTGCTTGAAGAAACCTTATATTTTGTCATAGGCGTCTTCAATACGCAATTTATGATCCGTGAGGTGTTGTCGTCATTGATATGGCTATTGTACAGTGCCATAGGGAGCCGTTACACTATTTTTTGCAATAAATAGTGATGCCTATATATATATGGAAACCAGTACATTATACTGAAAATTTATATCATCGATCATCAATTTCAATTCGTCATGTCGTCATAAATAATAATTACCATTTTATCAATATCATCGAGGATTTATCGTAATAAATATAATTTGAGTAGTGTCCATATTCGTCGTACATTTGTATGTGCACTACAACAGTACATTATACTGAAAATTTATATCATCGATCATCAATTTCAATTCGTCATGTCGTCATAAATAATAATTACCATTTTTTCAATATCATCGAAGATTCATCGTAATAAATATATTTTGAGTAGTGTCCATATTCGTCGTACATTTGTATGTGCACTACAGCAGTACAGTATACTGAAATTTATATCGTCGATTATCAATATCAATTCGTCGTTTCGTCGTAAGTAATAATCATCATTTTATCAATATCATCGAAGCCTCATCGTATTAAATATAATTTGAGTAGTGTTCATATTCGTCGTACATTTGTATGTCCACTACAACAGTACAGTATACTGAAATTTATATCGTCGATTATCAATATCAATTCGTTGTTTCGTCGTAAGTAATAATCATCATTTTATCAATATCATCGAAGCCTCATCGTAACAAATATAATTTGAGTAATGTTCATATTCGTCGTACATTTGTATGTACATTGCAACAGTACATTATATTGAAATTTATATCATCGATTATCAATATCAACTCGTCGTTTCGTCATACGTAATAATCATCATTTGATCAACATCATCGAAGACTCATCGTAATAAATATAATTTGAATATTGTTCATATTCGTCGTGAGTTCACACAGTACATTTGCCTGTGCATTACAATAGTACATTATATTGAAATTTATATCATCGACCATCAATATCAATTCGTCATTTTATCAAACGTAATACTCATCATTTTATCTATATCATCGAAGATTTGTCGTTATAAATACAATTTGAGTATCGTTCATATTTGTCATGAGTTCATAAACAGTACATTTCTATAACAACAGTACATTATATTGAAATTTATATCACCGATCATCAATATCAATTCGGCTTACGCAATAGTCATCACTTAATTAACATCATCGAAGATTTGCCGCAGTAAATATAATTTGTGTATTATTTATATTCGCCGTGAGTCTATTACCAATATATTTGTATTATACTGAAATTTACATCATCGATCTTCACCGTCGTCATCAACTAACGAATCATCATTTTTCATTTGATTAATTTTTACATCCGTCGTGATTTGATACTCACCATTTCTGACGAATTATTGTATGTGTTCATCAGCAGTCAACCAGTCAGTATCAATTAGTTTTCGTTCGTCACAACTTGAGACCGTGGTGCGGAATCATCGTCGAGAAAAAACATACAGTCCACTCCGCTAAATCATCAACCGGCCGCATCAGAATGGTACTACTGGTTTGCACCTAAGTACAGACCAGCAGTAGTCATCCTCTTATCACCAGAAAACTCCTTCTGAAATGAAGAGAAGAAACCAATGAACTTCGATCGCATGACCTAAGGCCAGAGGCGATCTAAGAACATAATTATGTTAAGGAGATAAGCTCCATGGATCCTTTATTAGAGTTACCGCTGGGAAAATTTATTAATTACACACTTGTAATCATGATACAACAACAAAAAGAAATTAACAACCAAAAAAAAACATTCAATTAATTCTAACTTTTTTTAATTTACATCTACAAACACTCAACTGTAGTGGAATGTACAATATTTTCATCGAAATTAAAAATAGTTCGAATCTACCACAACCAAAACAAGATTTCCACCGATTATAGCCATTAGTGGTAAAGAAATTAAAATCATGTATGTATTTCACGCAGGCCAAAATGCATCGTTAAAACGAGCATCAGATTCGAGATCTAATTTATTAATGTATAAATATTTGCCACCGCTACACACAAAAAGTTCAAATGGCCAAATCGTTTCATCGGTTTGGTTTCTAAATTCCATCTCGCCAAGAAATAAAATTTTTCAATCTTGTAACATAACATTCTACTCAAACCACTACAACCGCTTCCTATATACAAAAATATGTACAAATATGTACAATTCTACAACAATTAACCTACTATATACAACTATATACAATTAAAACTACAATAGTACCACCAAAAAAAAATTCATAAAAAAAAATGTGGACCCAAATCGGTTTTTTTTTCCAAATACAAAAAAAAATATATCTCACATATGCACACAATTTCCCGGGGCCACTTGCGGTCCCAACCACCGTCGAGGGTTCTCCTTCCTGTGGTTGGATTCGAAGATGGCGCTCTCCTCAGCCAATGTCTCCGCATAAGCGTGCATGACTGAAGAGAACTCCACCTCTTCTTCCAACCACGCCGCCTTCTGTACCTTCCTCCTGTTCTTCTTCTCTCTCCACCTTCTCCTGTCCCTCTCCAGCCTCCTCAAGCGATATCTCTCTCGCGCATCCATCACTTCATCCACACACTCATTCACTTCATCAACTACCAATTCTCCTACCAACTCCTCATTCATCTCATTCACTTCCTCCACTCCATGCACTACCTCATCTGCAATCTCACCTATTATTACATCCATCATCAGTTCATACTGCTCATACATTATATCATTCATCAACTCCTCATACATTTCCTTCCTTCTCTCATTCATTTCCACATTCATTTTTACTTTCTCCATCTCGTTCACCACATTCATAACTCCACTCATAATCTCATGCATAACGTCATCCACTTCATTCACCCCTGGCTTGACCGCTGCCTGGCCCAGCTCTCCTGGCCCCGGACGACGCTTGCTCCTAAACGACGAGCCAAAATTCCTAATTGTGTACATCTTATAGCCAAATATACCTATATATAGTATATATAACATATAAAATATAAAATTTATAAAAACTATTTATAATATATATATATATATATATATATATATATATATATATATATATATATATATATATATATATATATATATATATATATATATATATATATATATATATATATATATATATATTTGAAATAAACATACAAAAAAAATATATATGAAACAAAAGATCAAAACCGGTTTTACGGCCAACGCCCAACAACAACCAAAATTGTTGCAACCAAAACCCGGTTTGACAACGCCCAACAAACTGGAAAATAAATATTTTAAGAAACCAGAGTCTCTAGTTTCGGCCCATGTTATTATTGTCTGTTTTACCACTTATTGCGGCTTGGACTTTTTGACAAATAATATTTATAAAACGAATAATAATACTAATATACGGAACACGGATTGACCTCAGTAATCGAATCCGAAGTTAGGAATCTCTTAACTTATCAAATTTAGTTTATCATTATAGCACAAAAATTAGTCCATCGATAATATATAAGATATAATGACATAAAAGAAAAAGAATTAAATATTACAAAAAAAATGAAAGAAACCTATCTTGATTTGTTGATTGCAGTTCCTTCTACGTCTTATTGCCACCAGTCTAGTGGTTGATCAGTATCCTATTGATGTTTTTCCTCTGCACCTGGTAAATTCTTATAGATTGTTGTCTGGGCATATTCCATATTTCACCTGCTTTGTACGTTAATTATTTCTTACTTGTAACTTGTTCACACGTGAGATGATCCTGATATAATTAGTTTACGACGTTTTTCGTCTCATCAGCAAAAAACAAGATTTCAATAAATATGTGTGTAGGTTTTTCTTTTATTTCACCATACTCTTTATCATTCGCCGAAAATTTATTTGCAATCAGTAGGTTAGGTTTCATCAAAACTAGATAGAATGACAAAAATTGTTGTTTTTCCACTTTTCTTTCTATAATAACAAAACCACTCGATGTCTAGTATTTCTTTTATAAGTTTTTTTCATTCTTAAATTTATATTTTCTTGGAATTAAAACTCGAAAACATTTGTTTTCGCGAACAAAAATGGAATGAATCACCAAAATCAAATCAATGTGTTTTTTTTCTTTGACATCTTCTCATCAATCCGGAAAACGAAGATTGAGCAAAACTGAGTAACAACTATTCGTTAAAAATGAAAATAAAATTGGTGCGTTCGTTTATTTTTTTATAATTGTAATTCGAAATTGAACTGACCGTTGGAAAATTTGAAATTATTATTAATGTAAAAATGAACTGAAATTATGGAAATAAATTTTTATTGAATTGGAAAAAGAAGAGAATTGGTTTTATTATTGTTTAGGCGAATATCACGGACGTTACATGTTTTCTTGTTTTATTGACTAAATTAATTAAACACTAACAAAACCCGAATTACATTATTAAATATCTAGAACCCAGCTCAACTCAAAATCTATTGCAATAATGCTCTCTTGCCACTCTCTTGCCACTGCCTTCCAGCCTCTAGACATTAACTTCCACACCATTTTCTCGTTATCACTGTCCAAACCCCAATTGATTAACTCAATTTCCAACCACTGTCTAACTTAAAAAAAAACAATTTGAAAAAAATTCTCATGACACGAGCCAAAAAGAACATTGTCAGCATAAATTCTTTTGCACAAAATTATTTATTTCGTGATTTTTTCTTTTAATTATTTTTTTAGTTTTAACTAAGCAAAAATAAAACTAGTAAAAAATAGCAATAGAGCTTAATACGGCTTCCGGAAGTTTCATATTTAAGAAATATTTTATAGGAATGTGTTCTTATGAAAAAGTAAGCTAAGAAGTTGATTGGATATGAAGATCTCTATAGTATATTACTATAGGTAAGGAGGATGGAAAATTGTAATTCATTTTACAACTTGAAATATATCCCTCATGTTCTGATCGAATCTATGTACATGCCAAATATTACTTGTATTTCAGAGCGCATCAATATCATTGATTTTCTTTTGGTTGCTTGTAAATTTACATTAAATTTATGAATATTTGCATTAAACATGTAATGCTGAGAAATGATGGGAGCACCATATCCTTTGGGTATAAAAAGTGTGTTGAGCGGTTTCATTATTACTTCACAGCACTTCAGTAAATATTTTAACGTTTTATTTCATTATATTTAAATTTACCAAATGATTTATTAATCTACGTTGACCAAAACTCCTTACTTTATAAATAAAATAAATAAAATAATTCGCTGTCACAATTAATTTAATTTGAAATAGTAAAAATTAGCGCCGATTTCAATATAAATAAAAATTGATAATTGACTTCACCGAACAGATTGCTCGATGTTTTATTAGCGAGAATTTTCTATCCTCGTTTCTTTTCAACAGTGATCAGATTTTTATTATTACGGCCGCTCGTACTTTTTTAAAAATAAAACCATGTGAGCTTTATTTTCACTTTTTATTTTTCGCCTTTGCTCTTAAGATAAAATAAAAAAATTTACGAAAAAAGTTTTTGTGAACAAAATAAAAAATTACAGGAAAACAATTTGTTGAGAGATAATTGTTTGCAAAAAATAAGTATATCCTCTCAGAGACTTTTTTTTATAATACATTTTTTGTTTTTATTTTCTATTAGTTTGTTTTGCTTAAAATTTGTAAGCAAATAAGTGCGTTCGATATGATTAAAAAATAAAGTTTTACATTTGCATCAGATAATACAGTTACTTTACTAAAGAAAAGCGTGCATAATAGATAGAAATAAATATTAAAAATTAATTAATTAAAAAAACAATCGAAAAAAATTAATCAAATTGTATTGTTATATTTTTATTATAAATAAATTCAATCAATAAATAATTATTTTTGCTTCATAATTAAATTTATACTCAAAAAATTTCATTGATAAATTATGTACAAATAATACATTACAAAAACATGAAATCATTATCTAAAATTAATCATACAAATTTTTAAAATCTTTCTTATTAAACAACGTCAACTAACCAAACATATATAAACATGTTTAATGGCTAGCTAAAAAAAAATAAGATTTTATTCCTCTTTTCTTTTGAGCGAAATAAAATAAAACAAAATAAAATCTGCATGGCACAAATATTTTTTTTAAAACAAATGTAAAATATTTGAGGGCGAAAAATAAAAAAATAACATTTTGTTATTTTATTTTTATGCATTTTGTTTTGGAAGACAAAAACTTTTAGTGTGCAAAATATAATAATAAATCGGTCCACTGCTTTTCAAATATACACTAATCACACTCACGCCCAATAGTATTACAGAATTTCTATCACATGATATGAAAATACAGCATCAGTTGAATGATATTCTATTAAAACAACATTTCTTATCGCGCTATTTCTATTCATATCACAAAAAATCAATACACATACCAAAACAAAAATCAACGGCTACAATTTCAGGTTTAATATATTTTGAACAACGGTAAACTCATTTACATTGATTACTCTGATGGAAGTTTCATATTCTCTCTTGATATTGATTTACGGAGTTTCTTTGGATTTTTTTGCTTTTCTTATTTTATTTTTTAGAGTAATAACTGAAACAGGATAGTAAGTAGTTTTTATGAAGTTGTGGGAAGCAGAAATCTTTATTGATAAAGGATATTGCTATGAATCCTTACTGATATATTATATATTTGAAGCCAATATGGCCGCAAGTGAATATATTTCAAATTTGCTCTAAAAAAAAAATTAATTAAATATAAGTTATTTGTGATAAAGCGTGATTAAGTTGTAATATTGGTTCTTAAATTAAATATTAAAAGTTTAACTAAATATTGCTTAATAATACTGTTGAAAAATGATGAAAACAAGATCTCGAAATAAAATAGAAAATGAATGTGACGATTGTGGTAATTTAATCAATGTTGATCAAGATATGGTGGTGTGCAAAAAATGCGATAAAATGTTTCATGTAATTTGCAAAAACATTCTCCCAGCAGAATTAGAAAAAATAAACTCAAATAATCTATGGATATGCTCTGAGGACTGTAATAATTTGGATAGTTCTAATCAATTGAAAATCCTTGAAAGCCTTTTCATAAGCATTCAAAAATTATGATGGACGAGTTTGATTCACTTAAGAAACAAAATCAGGTTATTTTGAATGAAAATAAAGAACTGCAAAACTTACTGTGTCAATCGGAAGGACAGTTAAATATTCTTCAAGAAAAGGTGAGTGTTCTTGAAAACAAAATTAACTCATTCGAACAACGTGACATGGATTTTCATATGCTGATAAGTAATGTACCAGTTACTAAAGATGAAAATTTGAACGACATTGTAACAAAACTGTTAAATATTATTAAACCCAATTTTGATCCAGCACAAGTACTTTCAGTCAAACGCCTTACATCAATAAAATCAACATCAAACCATATCACACAAACTCCATTTATACATGTTGTTTACATAAATTCGGAAGCTCAGCGTTCAATTATGCGTTTAAAAAAGAAAATAAAGCAGCCAATCTTTTTGAAAGAACTCATAAAGAAACTGAGGTAAATAAGATTTATTTAAACAATTTTCTTACGAAACCAATTTACAACTTAATGAAAGATGCTAGGAAATATAAAAAAGAAAATAATTTCAAATATCTATGGCGAATTGATGGGGCTTTATTTCTTAAACAAAACGATGGAGAAGCTATATTAAAAATTCACTCACACAATGATATCTCCAAACTACAATTAATATCATCTGTTTAATGACATCATAAATAATTGTAAATTTAATTTTTTCTATATTACTTTCTAATTGAATATTATCAATAATTAACAAATTTTATAACATATACATACTTATATACTAAATTTACTTCTATTAAATACATATATGAATTATTTAGATGATGTTGGTGAGGATAATAATTGCTATGATATTCTCAATATACAGTATGATACTGAAATCAATTCTAAACTATTTAAAAAAAATGATTTGGCTATTTTTTATGCGAATATAAGAAGTCTTAGAAGAAATTTTGTTAAGATAATTAATAAAATTGAAATATTCGATACTTTAGTTCCCATTATTGCATTGAGTGAGATAAGGGCTTGTTCGGAAGAGAACGATAAATTTCAAATTAAAGACTATGTTCCGTATTTTTGTAATGATGATTCGTATAAAAGCGGTGGAACAGTTTTATATGTTCATATTTCAATT
The DNA here is from genome assembly GCA_963693315.1 of Diogma glabrata. Lineage (NCBI taxonomy): Eukaryota > Metazoa > Arthropoda > Insecta > Diptera > Cylindrotomidae > Diogma > Diogma glabrata. The sequence continues at coordinate 69,759 of CAVNZG010000059.1, forward strand.
CAATCAGATTTTATCGCTGCAGTTTGTGTTGATAATAATAGTTTTGTAAAATTTCGTTTCTTAAAATTAAAATTAAATATTATATCCATTTATAAAAAACACGATTCAAACGTACCCATTTTTATCAGTCAAATGGAAGGTCTAATTTCTTTTGGTACTAAAAGGATTGTGTAAAAATTACATGATTTCCAATTGCATGATCCAAAATTTGCTCCAACTACGCAACAAGAATTGGAAACGGAGTTCGTACAATAATTGACCATGTTTGGACAAATACTTTTGATCATTCTTTTTAATTTAATTTATTGGAAAAGGATCTGTCTGATCATAAAAATATTTTTTTAAGTATTAAAATTAATGGTGACTTAGAATCTAATGTTGTATTTGAAAAAAACTATTTTGAATTATGAAGCAATTAGAATTTCTGGAGTGCTAGACAACATGCATGAATATGACGATGTTTATAAATTTATACATTTTATTTCAAACCTGATTTTGGAAAATAAAATTACATACACTTATAGAAACCAAATGAACAACAAACCATGGAATTCTAAAAAGATAAAAGAACTAAGGAAAATTAAAAATAAATTTTATAAACAAAGTAAAAAATATCCAACCAGTCAGGCTTCTAAGGATGAGCTCAAACACTACAAGACGTTGATTGAGAAGCAGAATTTAAATGATCAAACTGAATACTTTAAAAGTAAGTCTAAAGAAAATCGAAATAATCCATATAAGTTTTGGTCTCTTATCAAATCTTTCATAGTCAAAAACAAACCAACTATAACAGGAATATTTCTCTTTTAATCAATAATGTTATGCTTCAAGATCAACAGCAAATATCAAATTGTTTTAATGAATATTTTTGTAATGTTGTAAAGGAAATTCATTGTGACATTCCAAAGTTACCATATGAAAGCACTGTGCAGTATGATTTACGCATTCCTTTTAAATTAAGACTGGTGTCTATGGAAGACATTAAAAGGATTACAGCAGATCTTAACCAAAATGCTGCTGTGGGAGCTGACGGAATTTCAACTAAGTTCTGTTCAAAATTTATTGATAAATTGGCACCAATTCTTACTGAACATGTTAACACTATATTATTAACAGGTGAGTTTCCTGATTGTTTAAAAATTGCAAGAGTCTCACCTCTATACAAATCTCTAGGTACTCATTCTGTTTCAAGTTATAGACCAGTGTCAGTTCTTTCTAGTATATCTAAAATTTTTGAAACCGTTATATTGGAACAACTCAAGGAATTTTTAAAGGTGAATAACATTATTAATGAGAAGCAATTTGGTTTTACAGAACAAGCAAGTACGTTAGCAGCAGTAATGCACCTATTGAACTTTATCCAAGTTAAAAGAGATAACGGACTAGTTGTAGTAATTTTATTTATCGATTTACAAAAGCCTTTTGATACATAATTTTTAATTCACTAAATTTGTATATTGAAAATTTTGAATTATATATTATATAACTTTTAATTAAATCGAAAGCAAGACCTCTAATTCCATAACAGTACAGTTTATCAAGGAGTAAATAATGATCAATGCAGTCGTATGCTGTCTGTAGGTGTAAGAAGATTCCTATTACAGACATCTTGTTATCAAAAGCAGTTTAAATCTTATCAGACATTTCAATTAGAGCTACCTCTGTTCCTGCTCCCTTACTAAACCCATATTGCAAAGAGTAGAAGAAATCATGTTTGTCTAAAAATTCAACCAATCGAGAAAATATTACCTTTTCAAATATCTTGTCAAACACCGATAATGTAGAGATCGGTCTGTAATTATTAATAAAAGATTGGTCTCCTCTCTTATAAACAGGGACAACTTTAGCCAATTTTAAACAGCTCGGGTAAACGCCAGCCTGCAAGCTTTCATTAAAAATGTTTGACAATATATCCGCGAAAAAACCAGCTCGACTTTTAATGACAGAGTTAGTAATTCCATCAGGACCACTTCCTTTGCCACGAAGTGAAAAAATTATGTTGAATATCTCAACTGGTGTAGTTGATGAAAAATAAACAGAATTAGAGATTGTGTTTGTGGTGTTAAATTTATGTATATCTCTGTCAGAGTTGATAGAATTCCTAACAGAACCACCTATATTCAGAAAATAATCATTAAACAAATTAACAATAACCTTAGTATCAACATAAGAAACACCATTAAAAGGAATATTACCAAATTGAACAGATTTATGATTTTTATTAAAAAACAAGTTGACATTTTTCCCATAATTTTTTTGGTTCATATTATAGAACCACTTATGGTAATAATTCTTTTTAGCATAATATTATTTTGAACTTAACAGCCTCGATATACGGCTCAGTTCAGTTTGCAATGATAGGTTACCACTATTCAATTTAATTCTTTTTAAAATTTTGGTTTTTTGGCGAATCAATTTCCAAACATCGTAAGTGAGCCAAGGACACAAGGTATTCTTGACTTTGACTTCAATACTTTTGATTGTAGTAAACTTTTCGACTAATTCATTGTATTTATTAACAATTAACTCAATTGTTTGATTTGGGTCACACATATTAAACTGATTAGATAATAGAAAGTTATTGAATTGTTCATCAACACGATCAGAATCAACAATTTTTTTTTCCAGCTTCCTTTTGGTAAACTTGGCGACATAACCAAAAGATGAGTACAGAAAATTATGATCACTCAAATTCGAGTATATATAGTAGATGTACAAGTATTTTTTATGTTTATAAAACTGAACACTACATGGTCTAGTAGGTTTTTACTAGCAGAACGAGTTTCATTTGTGTTAGTTGTGATCAACCCATAACTCATCAAAAGATTTTTATAGTTAATCACAAAATCAAGATTTTTGTTTATTGGTATGTTGATATCACCAAGTGTAATATTATCTGATTTAGCGCCCTCACACTACATCTCAAAAACCGGAAACAATTTGTCCAATTAGGCAACACAAAATCAAACCTTGGAAATATAGAATGTGGCGTCCCACAAGGTTCTATTTTGGGTCCCACTCTATTTAATTTGTATGTCAATGATGCGTTTTTGATTGAAATGAAAGGAAATTTAACAATGTATGGTGACGGTATGGCGGTGCTGTATTCTGGTCCAAATGTCTCTGAATTTATTACCTGATGTAAGAATTGATATTTTTAACATATCTAAATGGTTATCCAAAAATAAAATAATAATAATTGTATTTGATAAGTGAATGAATCAATCTATTGCATGTAGGGACTTAGTATTTGAAAATAAAATCATACAACGAGTAGGCTCTGCTAAACATCTCGGTTTAATTTTGGATGACAAATTATCTTGGGAACCTCACATTAAAAAAGTGAAAAAACAAATAGCAACAACGCTGTTTTATATCCGGAGAATCAAAAATATTGTTCCTACCAATGCATTATGGATAATCTATAATTCGAACATTTTATCTCATTTAATGTATCTAAATCCAATCTGGAGTGTGGCTGCTCAGGATAAAATACATGGAGTTGAAGTTCTTCAAAATAAATCTATAAAAGCAATTAGAAACCTTCATTATCGTCACCCAACATATCGGTTATACAATGAAAATCTTCTACCTTTTCATTTAATATCAGAATATGAAACCATTTTATTGATTTATAAAATTAAAAATGGATTAATAAAAAACGGATTTATTTTAAAACTGGGCAATGATCTACTCAATTATAACACTAGGCAAAACACAAACTATTATATAGACTTTAGAAATACTAATTTTGGTCAGAGAACGCTGATGTTTTATGGACTAGTTCTTTTCAATTCTCTTCCGAATGCTCTAAAAGTTATGGATAAAATAACAACCTTTAAACGTGATCTTAAAAAATTTTTATATAGAAAATATTACAAATATCTATAGCATTTTATTTGTAACGATCTACGCTTAAAAATTTAATTTTTCTGTAGATTTTCAATAAACTATAAATAAAATTAAAAAAAATAAAATATTATTATCAGCTTCAGCAATAAATTTTGATATAGAGGAGCAAGTTTTATTTTTCATGATATCCATTTACGAACACTAACTAACACATAAACTGCAGGAGCAAGAGCCTCACCTGGCAGCACTATATTAATAATTGACAATAAATCATCAAAATGACTGTTAACCTCTATACATAATATATTTACCAAAACAACGGTCCAATATAATACTTTCATGTTGTTAGTTCTTTCATGGAATTTAGCCAATAAAAACTAATTATTTAAAAATAAACAACCACACCTGCAGTCGAACGAATTATATTCTACTTACGATAAGAAATATGCATTTGAAGAAATAAATAAAAAGATATCCAACACATAACCAAACTATTTTTAAAAATGTATTTACAAGGACATGCAATTATAAACATAAAAAACAAGAACCCCTTTATGTTTTTTAATTATATTTTTACACAACAAGATAAACTATTACCTGTTGCGATTTTGTTTAATATATAATCTTCTTTCTGTTTTTTCTTGCAGGACTAAAATTTATTGTAAAAAATGTTGTTTTTATCTTTACAAACATTTTTTATGTGGATAACTAAAAAAAGGAACTTAAAAATTCAAGGACAAGGTAATTTACTTTATGTTTTAAACTAAACGAAATATGAATTAAATGAAAAGGATTTTTCCTTAAAGATAATAATAAAAAAATTGACATTGAACTTTTTTTATTTTGTTTTTTATGATTTTCATGGATGTAAAGAAAATGTATTTAAATTTTTTAACTTAAGGTATAACAATTCATAATACAGGTCTAAGTTAAAATAATACGAAAATGAGCAATTCACCCACAAAAAGTCTAAAAAAAAAACTTAGTTAACGGCAAACAATAATTTTTTATGATTTTTATTGTTATTTTTTTGGTTGTCTCGTCTCAATCGTTTTTTATCTATTTCGTTATTTTTTATGAGATCATAAAAGTAATATCATAAGAACAATATGTTCAACATTTGATTATGTTATGTGTTTGTGTGGTTTTTTTTTTTTTGGTTTCGAACACATGTAGGGAATAAACATGTAAGGAATTGCTTTTACGTTCGAAATTTGTGTTACTTACACATTATACGGTTTAACTGTTTTTACCTTGGAACTATATAATTTTGAGTGAGCATCACAAAAATGTCCTTTTCTGTATAAAAATCTAGAAACAAAGCTCTTAAACATTAACATATTGCAGTCGTTAAAATATTAATTTATTTAAATTTAATATTATATCATCGTTAATTAAACAACCAAAAATAATAATAATAATAATAAAAATAATAGTAATTACAGGTACTAAAGATAAGAAACCCAGTTTTTTATGTAAATTTTTTTTTTAACAAAATTTGTTATTTTTAATGAAGAACGTGATGAAAAATTAATGAAAATATAATTAATAATAAAAATGTGAGCTTTTATGATGGTAATGAGGCATTTTAGTTTACATAGAATATGATATTTTCACGCTTTGTTGATTGTGTTTAACACTCGAAGAACCCTTGGTTATTAAAATGAGTTTAGATCAACATACTTTAAAATTTTTATGTATGAATTGATAGTGATATGAAAATATTATGTTGTTTAACAATTTCGAAATGACCCTACTTTCACGTGATTTTGAAATTTGAAGTACTTTGAAATGTGTATCCCAAGGTATTATTAGGGTTGTATTAGTTGCAGCAAATTTTTGAAATAAATACTCCAAGAGCAAGTTTGAAAAATTGTATTGTCTGCAGTTAAAAATTATTTTATAGATTTGTATTGGTTTTGAATTTAGAACTTTGACAAAATTGATTGCAATTTTATCGTATGCTACTAAATATATCCTTACTTGCACATATTAAAAAAACGTTTTGCATATCGTCGGCTACAAAGTATTTACGTGTATCTACATTTTAGAAAAATGGAAAGGAACTTCACAAAACGATTTATTGCGCTTCTAAACAAGCTTGAAAATAAAATTTGTTTATCAATAAATAAAAAAAAACATTTGTTTAGTTACTATCAATGTAACTTTTTTTTTAAAAGCTTGTTTAGAGTCGCAATAAATCGTTTTGTGAGCTTCTTTTTTTTCTATATTTTAGTTACACGTAAATGCTTTGTAGCCGACGATACATAAATTTAAAACTTGCCATATATAAGTATTTCACCGTGTGCTCATACAAAACTATGTAGTCAGATATGTGTTGTTATATTTAAACGTTAATTGTACTCATGATTCATTTCATCAGAACGGGGGTAAATTTGCCCTTTGATCGTCATATTTTTTATTTGAGGTTACATAAGGATAGTTCCTTTAATCCCACTAGGCGAAAAAAAATTCTGGGTCCAATGAGTAACATAAGATAAAAACGTTACTGTAAAGTCTGTTCAAATTTGATCGGTTTAATCATTAATGCGTATTTAATTGATATATGCAATGATAATAATCTTTTCTGTTAGTTGACCCATTGAAAAAGTATAGTATAGTGTTTTCATACTGAGGGAAGCTTAATAAACTTTCAATACAGTAGGGTTTTCATATGGACTTGTCTATTTCCGTCATTCGCACGTTTCAAAAACCATGAGTATCAACTAGCTGAGTTGTAGTTGCAAATACCAACGTCATACTACTACCAATCTCTATTGCATTTCGGTTGATGTCCAATTTAATCAAACCTACCAAGATTTTTAAAAAAACATCACTAAAAACATGTAGGCCATAAAACTGAATCACCAATTTTCAAGTAACAACCAATTATCACTTTAACCTTGAAAACAACTTAACAATATTCTACACGAATTGTATATCCTAACAATATTGATTCATCATTGTATTAATTACATAGCAGACAGACCTCACAAAACGTTTCATCTTATATATTTTATCGACAATTTTTTCGTATAAATTCCCATTTAAAAATCCCAAAACATTCCATAAAGTTATCAAACATAAACTCCCAATTAAACTCTAATAAATTAATTTATCAAAAAATTTATAAATTAAGACAAACTAACCTAAATCTTCTAATATTAGTTTTTTTTTCAAACAAACTTTTTAAATTAAACTTTTTTGGTTTTAGTTTTATTTATTTTTTTTTTTTCAAAAACAAACTTTTCTTGATTATTGAGTCATTTAAAACAAAAGGAAGAAGATAAAAGAGAAATAAATACAAAAATTATAATCTCGCCTACTCTTTTTTTATGGTTCCATTTAGTTGTTTTCAATTTTAATCACAAGCCACGCCTATTTGTATTTTTTAATCATTTCCATTCTTGTATGGCCTTTGTTTTGTTGGATAAAAGAAAATGACATAAATTATTGCTTTTGGAAACAAAAAAGAACAAAAAGGAATGGAGAAAAAACTAAAATAATAAATCATGTTGGTTTTGTTCTTTTTTATTTAATTCGTTTTTTTTTTCTTATTTTAGAGAAATATATCAACACCATAAGGTTGATTTTTTTTTGTTTCTTATAAAAATTGACTTAGTATATTAATTGTTGGAACAGAGGCAATAAATCAAATTCATTTTGTTTTTGTAGAGGAATTAAGAATGTCGGGGCCATATTGAATTGAAATAACAATTTTCGATTATGATAATGGCTTTTATTGAAAGTAATATGAAGAGAGGCAGACCGGAATGGTATTCTTGTTTGATGTTGGAGTTATATCTTGTAAGTTGATTATACAGTGGCACCAAAAAGAGAGTTTTTATAAAAGTTAAATGCAAAAAGAATATATTTTTTTGGTATGTATGAATTGAATTTATTGACAAAGCTATTAATATTGGTTCATTTATTTGCATGCATGTCTATATAGTAGCAAGACTGTTGCATAGAGGGGCGCTAATGACTGCATTCCTTGTCGTATAAGCTAGCAAAAGTTCTTAAATTTTGTTTTTTAAAATGTTGATTTATTTCAGATTATAATAATTTATTATTGAATAATATCCGTGATTCTAGTCTTAACAATACAATCTTGTAATTGGGTACATTTTATTTTTCACCAATTGATGGTATTACAAAATAAGTATTGGTTTTATTTTGTAATACCTTTGTAATACAATTAAATTGGTGAAAAATAAAAAATGTAATTACAAGATTGCAGATTTTCCAAATCTGGGCCATCCAGAAGGACGTGGCAGTGCAGTTTCATCCAAACCATATGTTGTGCATTTCGTAATGCCAAACCGTTTCAAGTGCTTCCTAAATATGTTCAGTTATATTATATTTAAACTCGACCAAAGGACTAGGTAGTCAGAGCTACATTTTTCGGGCATAAAGACAAAGTTGGAGATACGTATAGAGATATCCCTAGTGCAGTCCATGTCCTGGGATTCAGGGCCATGCACGGTAGAATAATTTGACATTTTCGTTTAGAAGAAGGTCTACATGGATCTGAGTCGAGGTTGTAGAGATCGATGGATAACCTCGGCTCATGCGGAGCAGCACATTTATTTGTAGGCTAATTAGCTTGCAGTATAGCTAACGTTGGTCCCCTCTTACCAATCAGCTGAGCGGTACGTTAAAATAGATTCCACTTTAATCCTATATATATAGATGTAATGTAGTCCTATCAAAACCCCATACAGTTCGTTGTGATAACCTTGTTATACTGTTATACTATACACCAACGTTTCTATTTGCCACCGATTCCAGATCATCGTTCATTTAATCTTGCAATCTATGGAGAGTGTGGTTGGACAACTCATGACGCTTGTCAACCAAAGAGTATCCAACGCATCCGGTATATCTATGAAAATGTCAAGAGCGTTCTTTTTATCGGTTGACTGAAAATTTTTTGTTAGTCTACAGACTGTGTCTTTAATATAGAGTGATCCGATCTGAGGCCATACTGCTCATCCAACAACCCACTACTCAAATCGATACAATTTAATAGACTTTTGCTTATTATTTTATCTCTAAAATTTAACACAGAACTGAAAAAAAACATGATACGTTGTAAGTTGATAATATTTGGGGTCTCCAGGGTACCTTTTTCCGGTTTTTGGAACTATAATAACCTGTCAAATCTAGCACTCGCTCAAAAAAAAACAAAACAAAGAGTCGTAAGCAAGGAAGACTTAAAACCTTCCAAGACTGATGAACAATTACAACTTCTATTACTATTAAATTCAGACCAGGAGTTTGCCATGTTTCACTCATCACAGCCCCCTTAAGGTCAGCCTCCTTGGTACATCCTGAAAATCATACGAATTTAGCTCAGTTTTCAGCAACTTCAGTTTTCAGCATGCTCAGGTCATCTGGTAGCAGGGTCTCAAGTAACACCTTCCTAGGTACTCCATGAGTCCATATTGTTACCGTTCAAAAAGACGTTACCATGCACTCTTCCTTGAGCAAACTTTCCTGTCTGATATTTATGTATAATCTCCATGGATTCTTGTTGCCTACTTCCGTAAAAAATTTTGTGATGTTTTGTCTTTTAGTTGTTTGAATCTTCTGCACGTATATGTTATGAAAGTTCTGTATAAGCAACCTGTTTTGGAGTCTCAGATCTAGATTATGTTCTTTCTGGTATTCTATTCTTACCAATAACTTACCTTACCTATATATCTGCGTTGTTAGGTATACTCGTTTTTTACATTATATATTCATCAACCGCTTAGAGTGATAGTGATAAAGTGTAATATAGAATAGTGTATACAGTATAAAGGCATCATGAACACCATTATGGAATGATAAAAAAAACATCGATGATCGAAACTTTCAATGCAGTTTGAGCTATTCCGTTTCAAACAAGAGATCAGTTTCAAACTATTTTACAATTCAAAGAACAATATTGTTTTTTATGTTAAACATTTTTCAAGAGCATTAACATATACACAGTATTGTTTTATCACCTGAAAACAATAACATACAAAAGATTTTCAGTTAATCTTTACAATTTAAATCTTTTAATATCCTTACAATCATAAAACACATGTTACAGTAATTAGTTTTATAACGTCAAATCGCTTAGAAAAAACTATCGCACCTCATCATAATAAACATAACCTTAAAATTTCCTCACCATTAAACAAATCTACATTATACCTCTAGAAATAACGAGCTTAAAACTAATATAAACTTAACCTCCTTCTATCACCCATCCGTTCTCGTTTCAATTTATATATAAATTTAGTTTATATTTTTATCTTTCATGCCACCCTGAATTTTTTACATCAGTATAAAAAAAATAAAGATTCTTCTCATTCATCCTTATTATTTTAAGATATACGCTCCCTTATTTTCCTTTCCAATATTTACTCTGCTCCAACGTTTTCTTATATAGTTTCATTTTTCCGCAGAATTTTAAAAGAAAAATACGAAATGAAAATAACATGTTTGCATTGTACAATCCTTATTTTCTCATCTAGGGTGCCATTAAAATAATAAATCTTAAAATAAAGTAAAAATTTATTTTGAGTTTTTTGTAACGGTATAGTCGTTATCATAAGATGAAACATACATAAGTTGAAACATAGGATTCAACTTAAGTAAATATATGATGATGAAGTTTAAATTTAGAAATCTGAACATGAAAAATGCTCTGTGGCCTCTGTGGCTCAGTGTATATAAGATGCCGGCAATTGAATTATTGTTCACTATTGACACAAAAACACAATTGTATTGGTATTGATGTTGGTATTGGTATTGTTATTAGTATTGGCATTGGTGGTATTGGACAATTAACCAACTTACCCAGATCGATCCGGAAGAACCCGGGAGAACCCGGATTTTGAGTTGGAAAATCGGACAAAAAATTATCCTGACCTGATTTGACCAAAAATACGCAAAATACCCGGACTTCATGTGACAAAAAACATTAAAATAAAAAGTGAAAAAACAAAATGATTTTCATAAAACGACTTTAGAAAGAACATTTAAATTTAAAATTCAACGGTCCTGCTTTTCATTTATAAATATTAAAAACTAGGCAGTATCCTGTGGCTCCACCCCCCTTTCCCTCGCACGCCAACACCCTCTACCTCTTTCCATTTGACTTTGATACAACTACTATCCATCATAATCCAACCTCTTCTAATCTATTCTGTATGCACCTTCTGCTTAACAAATTTTACAAAAATACATCGTGATTTTTGAGGTGTACTATAAATTTTTATACAGTCAATCACAAATGGTTGGAAATAACAATATGTAATAAGAAAATACTGAAATAACAGATTTTGTTACAGAAACACATATTATAGTAGTGTATATAATATGCCAAATAAATAAAGAATTTTCTTATTAATATCGAAATGATATAAATTTTAACGAAACGGCTAAAAGACAATAACAATAATTTTAAAAAACTACATTATCGATAAATTTAGATGTCGTAAATGGAATTTTTATGAATAAAAAGGAATAATTTCTATGTAACATAAAATAAACAAAAACAACTCACTCACAACCCTCTACCTCGATAATGACAACAAAATGTTGTACTTAGTATTTTGAGCTCCTTTCAAAACCCAAAGTATCAAAACTTTTCAACGTACATTCTTTTTAAAAAATGTCAAAAATCTATATTTTTCTATGCTGTTATATGTTTCCTCTATAGAACAATTTTCTGGCTCTGATTCCTGCCGCAATATGTTTTTGATCAATTTAACTTGATATAAGCCAAATCAGATCTAATTCCTTTCTACCAATTAATTGTTATGAAGATTCAATTTTGTAATTAATAACCATATTATAAATAACATTTACCAACTTTACTATTTAGTGTATAAATTATTCCTAAAAAATAGAATGTTCTATGAAACTTTCAAAATTCTAACTATTTTCATTATACATATATTACATATCTTGTGACTGACTGAAAATCAAAAAAAAATTTAAAACAAAGGTTTTAAATTACCATTCAATATTTTATTGAAAAAATTTAATTCCATTCAAAAACAAACAAAAATATTGAGAAAAAAGATTTTGATTCCTTCTTAAAAAAATTAAAATAAATAGTACAACAATCACCAAGGTACACAAAAATTATAAAAAACGAAATAGCCAACATTTCTTTTAAAAACTAAAGAAAAAATTGTAGAAGTCTTAAAAATCCTATAGTATAAGGTTTGTCTGGTGGTCCATGAAGGTCCACTAGCTCATTTGAGCAAGCTTCTTCCGTTCAACCTCTTTCCAAGTAAATTTAACATTACAAAACAAAATGCAGGTCTAAGACACCGCCCCCGTTTCCAAACGGAGAGGAACACCCATGTAACTACTCTTCCTTTTTTTAAAATACCTTCACCGAATTATTCTGTCAATATAAAAAGAAAAACCGTACTCCAAGAAACACAAATTGTTGATTTTCTCAAAACTAAACTCTACTCACCCAGCCTTTGCACCGCCGGTATCCACTCTCTTCTATACTTGCAGCCCCAATAGAATACAAAAAGTCTTCCTAGTACCTTGTACTCTGCACTTATCACTTTGACATTATGTCTTGGAACATCAAATCTCACTTAATTTGAATTAATCTAGTCAATGGTGTCTAAGGTAGTAAATAAAAATCAACAAATCTTGTTAAATAAAACTTTGTTTTAATTCATTTTATTTCTTGAGATTTATAAATCTTATGGGTTGTTAACTTGAATTCAATTCGGCAACTTAAATTCAAGTCTCACTTAATTTGAATTAATCTTTTCAATAATCCTAAAACTTTGTTCTTTCCTTTTTTCTTTATATTTCTTGGTTGAGTCTGACTAGCTTGACTAAAAAAACTTGAGCCTGACTAAAACAACAAATTAAATTAATTTCTCATGGCACGAGCCAAAAGAAAAAAATTGTCAGCATAAATTTTATTTTATATTTTAAATTGTTTTTCTTGTAATTTTTCTTTTAATTTTCATAAATTGGTGAAAAAAACATAATGAACAAAAAAACATATTAAAGAATTTAGCGGAAACGGGTCGGATGTACATAGGAATGTTTTGAATAATTGTGTTGTTACACAAACGGGTAGCCTGAAATGCCGTTGAAAATATATATGCATTATGCATATATTTTCGAATAAGTCTATAATATATAACAATAGGACGAAAAATGGAAATACATCTGATTAAGTATATCCTGACCATTGCAATCTCCTGATTCTAAATTTTACTCCATACTGAGGTCACACTGTGCTAAAAGACAATAGCAATAACCTTAAAAACTACACTATCGATAAATTTAAACACCGTAAATTGTCCGCACCCTTAAACTGTGTTTAAATCAATCTTTTGTGATGAAGATGATGAACTCACATTGAAAGAGAAATACATACTTAAGTAGTAGTTTTTGTTTTTCCTTATTTTATTTCACGGGAATGAAACTAAGAAAATAATGATGGGAGATCCAATATATTATGATTTTTAGCACTTTCTGTCAAAAAATATAATTAATTTTCTTGTTAATATCGAAATGATGATAATTTGAACGAAACAGGAAAAGAGAGTATCAATAATTTTAAAAACTGCATTATCGATCAAGTTAAAATTCGTAAAAAGGAATTTTTATGATTTTTATGAGTTCATGAATAAAAAATAGTATATTATTTAATTAGGAGCTAAAGTGCTACTCTTTGTGTTGAGTCTATAGTTTGGCGGCCAACTGTAGCGAGGCCGACAATTGTGGGACGAAACACAAAAGATCACTTCAGCTCTGAATTAAATACACTATTTTTTCGGCAAACGTTTAAATTTTTTGTATAAATAGGAAATTAATACATCAAATTTTTTATAAATATGATTTAAAACGTTAATATGAGATACTAAATTTTTCGAAATTAGTTTTTATTGATTTTTATTCATTAAAATGAACTGAAATAAATACTATTTTGAACAAATTTATAATCTCACGTTTTGTTACTTTACTGCCGCCGTAAAAATATGAAATTTACTTTACTGCAACCGTAAAAATATGAAAGGTATAGACTCGGATGGGATGATGACTCCTTAACTGATATATTTCAAGTATTCAAAAATAAAATTTTAGTTTTCGTAACTAGATTATTTTGGTGCTCACGCGATTTGTTTATTTGATTATCGGTTGATAAACAAATATTGAGATCAAAAACTAAAAAATTCGCCAAACCAGTGGTGGTAGCTGGTATCATGAACAAAATTCTTCAGAATCAATAATTTCGTTTGACAGATTGCGAAGGCAATATTCGACGGTTTTTCGCACAACAATAATTTCGCCTGGGTCAAACGAAAAGTGCGACGATCATTTCCAATGTTTTTGCTCCCCGAGTCGTTGAAAAAATCAAAGTTGAATTGGCATCAGTTAATTTCGTATCAATAGCAAGTGACGCATCAAATAGCAAGGCCATTAGAATGTTTCACGTAGCTCTTCGATGATTTTTTCCGTCATTGACACCAAGGTGGACGAAAAAGCTGAAGATGGCAGTTCTGATGACTTTAGCGAAGACAAAACGTGATTTTCAAATAATATTTCTTCCAGTATTTTTCAGTAATTATTTAGTAACTTCTAACAATAAAAGTAAATTAATTATAAATTGTTCCTTTGCAAAGTAAAATTGTTGTTTTTCTATTTCCTTCCTTATAATTTTTTTTTGAAATTCTTTTTTCCCGGACTTGTCTCAAAATATAGTTGGACAGCTTAATTGGCATTGGTATTGGTATTGGTATTGGTATTGGTATTGGTATTGGTATTGGTATTGGTATTGGTATTGGTATTGGTATTGGTATTGGTATTGGTATTGGTATTGGTATTGGTATTGGTATTGGTATTGGTATTGGTATTGGTATTGGTATTGGTATTGGTATTGGTATTGGTATTGGTATTGGTATTGGTATTGGTATTGGTATTGGTATTGGTATTGGTATTGGTATTGGTATTGGTATTGGTATTGGTATTGGTATTGGTATTGGTATTGATATTGGTATTGGTATTGGTATTGGTATTGGTATTGGTATTGGTATTGGTATTGGTATGGTATTGGTATTGGTATTGGTATTGGTATTGGTATTGGTATTGGTATTGGTATTGGTATTGGTATTGGTATTGGTATTGGTATTGGTATTGGTATTGGTTTTGGTATCGGTATTGGTTTTGGTATTGGTATTGGTATTGGTATTGGTATTGGTATTGGTATTGGTATTGGTATTGGTATTGGTATTGGTATTGGTATTGGTTTTGGTATTGGTATTGGTATTGGTATTGGTATTGGTATTGGTATTGGTATTGGTATTGGTATTGGTATTGGTATTGGTATTGGTATTGGTATTAGTATTGGTATTGGTATTGGTATTGGTATTGGTATTGGTATTGGTATTGGTATTGGTATTGGTATTGGTATTGGTATTGGTATTGGTATTGGTATTGGTATTGGTATTGGTATTGGTATTGGTATTGGTATTGGTATTGGTATTGGTACTGATCTTCAAATTCAAAATTTAATTTTCTTGATGTATAATAGCACAATTTTTGTCTGCACGATATGTTCAAAAAGCGGAAATCTTATGCCAAAGGAAAAAACCAATCGGTGGATTGTATTTTAAGCCACCATGATCTCCACCCAATAAAAATAGAAATTCGAACTACATCGCTCTTAAACATTTCACTATATCCTTTAGTTCCTTCCAATAACAACATCAACAAACAATATTAAGATGTTTCATGGAATATTGAACGCGAAAAAGATATTAAGCAAAAAATAACGAAGAAAATAAATGTTGGCGGTAATACTGATATCAGTTTTCTTCTTGTATATTTTCTGCAGAAATATATCTTACTGTAAGATAAAAATAATTTCTAAATTATTATTATTGTTGTTTTTTTCTCTTCTAAATTTATATATATATTTTGGTATAAAATATAAAATAAAAGTAATAACAATAATTTCCGAAGAATTGGAAAATGTTCTTGTAATTTGTTTTTCTTTTTTTTCGTGATTCGATTTTTATCATTGATATTTATGTATTTGGTTTGTGTTTTCATTTTGTGTGTTTAGATAAAATGCAACTAAATCAGAATGTATCATACTTAAATTTTATTTTATATCTGTTTATCGGAGATTATTATCGTTAGTTTTATTTATTGTCATAATTTGGGTTGTGTATATATACAGAAATGGATGACATTTTGAAAACATAGGGGGTTCATAAAACAGGTGTAGTGAAACCATTCAACGATTTTTTTTAGGTTAAGGAGTTCAAACTATTTGCTATATTGATGAAATATTTTTGTAATACTAATTAATTGTTAATTGACCCACTGTTCACTGCCACTGATTGATAAACATCATATATTGATGTTTATTATTAAAACAAATAGTTTCATATTTTTTTCTAATGTCAACAGCCATTAATCAATAACATTTTCATTAAATTAAATTGAATTGGTCAGCTTCAAACATAAAAATAAAATAATCAAATATAATAATATTATCAAACATAAAAATAATAGTTTTTAAGCATTAAACAGCTGATATTTATAACAAGATCAAAAGACATACTGTTTAAAGATGAACTCTTCTTTCGATTTTCTGCAAATAATTCCATAACTTTACATTGCAAATATTATCTGTAGATCATATTCCATACTCATTTAAAAATCTTAACTGATCAAAACTAATAAAATTGAGATCAACAAAATAACAACAAAAATCGGAATAAATATAACATCAAAGACTTAATAAAACAATAAATTGATAATAAAATAACAACTACAAGCACTTAAAGTTAATTTAAATTAAAATCAATAAAAATTTTTTTCACTTCATTTTCTTAAGACATTTAATTAATTAATATTTATATTATATATATACACAGAAACTACAAACAGAACATAAAATCTAATAAAATTTAATTACTAAGTAAACTTTAACATGTAAACTAATCCATATATTTATTTTAAATTATATATCTGTGTACTAACTTATATAGAAAAAAACGAAAGAAAATTTTTTGTTATTATATTTTTGTTAAAGATAAATAAATAAAAAAAGTTATTATCAATTTTCACTTCATTTAATTTATTTTTCTATATAATAAATATTTCCACTTTTACTTGGATTCATTATATGTTAGGTTTTGATGTTTTGAAGTTTTTTTTGTTGGAGTTTAAATAAAAGTTATCTGAAGTATTGTAATTGCATAAAAGATTTTGCCTAACTAACTAAACATGGTCCTAGCCCATGGATGGGGAACCTTTTTACCATTAAAGGCCAATAATTATTTTGCAAATCGTAAACAGGCCGCATTATGCCGAGTATTGTTATCAAGTTTGGGAGCTGCCTCTGTTACGATAATGGCTAATTTAAACCCTGTTCAACAGCATGCTAAACGAATTGTAAAATTAACATTAAATCCCTACAAAATTGTCGCACTGTTGCTGATCTCGTTGTTTTTTATAAATGTCCTCACCAGTAGTGTTTGGATGAAATCAAATCCATCATGCCTCAAACATATTCTTCTCCCCGTTTTACTCGTCAATCGGTTTGTGCAAATAGTGAACTGTGGAGTTCACTCACTCATCACTGTCATATCGTGACAGAATGCAGAGGGATTTCTTTGTTCATACATCGTAAAATTGGAATCCGAATCAATAGTCTCGGGGCAATCAATAGTCTCGGTGCAATCCACAAAAAATAAAAAACGCGTTTATCAATACTTCAGAGCGCAGAGCGTTGTTGTGTGATCTAGGTTTTAAAAGGTATCTATGTTGTGTTGTTGTTGCTGACTAACAAATATTTTATTAAATATATTACTATTTTTCTGGGAGCACAAAAAATAAAATTAAAACAATAAATGATAATTTCATAAATCCAATTTATTTTATTATCGAATTAATTAAAAAGCATAAATAGTTTATAAAATAACATAAAAAGATGTAAAACATATAAAGGCCCACATAACCAATTTAATTGTACATTTGTGTTGGAAACTTGATAAAAAACATTTATATTAAAGCAAGAAAGAAGTCGACGAGCATGTTTGCGTAAACATGGGCATTCAATTGTACTTTTCCATTTTTCAAACGGAACTTTTTTTGCATCAAAATACGATTTTATAATATTATCTTCACACTGAAAAAAACATGTCCTATTTCCAATCGAAATGCAATTGTCTCAACCTCACCGTGCGGTCACATATGGCGAATCAAACTACGAAATTGCTTCAACAACTCTACAATTATAAATCGATGAAGTTGAGACAATCACACGAAATATTTATGTGAAAATAAAATATAGTTCAATTAATCTCAAATACTTAAACTTTAACATGAAAAATTCATGATATAAGGCCAAAGAAAATTTTTTTCAGGTAAATAGTTATTATCTTTATTCAACTACTGTTAAATTGGATATAACAATTTATATTTTAAATAAACCTCATTCTGTTGTTAGGAAAATGTTATCGGGTAGTTGTCTCAATCACAGTGAAATTGTTTGCATAACTTTTCTTTGCATGAATAATCAACTGCCAACTTCGAGATAAGGTTGTCATTACTTCAATTTTTTTTTCAGTGCATATAACTCAAAAAACGGTATCTGTAGTTCACTCCGTGCTTTTGACTTTTGGGATATCAACTAGATGTGGTATAAATGCTAAATTCATTGTAAGAGTATGTTCTTCAAAACCAGACAACCGTTGCGTATATTTTTCAATTAATGAGCCCAAAACAGTTATGTAATCTTGAAATATAAAACTACCAGGTTCTTGTTCATTTAATATTTTTGTTTATTGCGGAAAATGTTCTTATAACAAATTTCCGATTCAGATAAAATAGTTTTAAAAAATAATAATTTTTTTCGAAATGCATGGATTTTTTACCACATATCATAAACATATCGTAAATTTACCTTGCAAAGAAATATTTAAATCGTTCTGTTTAATCATAATATCGTACAAAAATATAGAATTTCTGCAAAATTCGTCATCTAGTAATTCGCGATGTAATTCCTCATGTATTGTAATACCTCATATAATTTCACTTTTTACATTGTACAATAATATGTCTCTATATACTATTGCTTAATGTAGTAGATTAAGCACAAACATTTTGTTAGAGCAATATACAATGGAAGGAAATTATTGTTTGTAAATTTAAATTGCTTTTTTTAACAATGAAACAAATCCTTCTTTTTTGCCTCTCATGGAAGGTGCACTATGGAGGTGCACACACTCACCAGATTATCCAGATTTAGTTCTTTTCACAATATATATTTGTTGAAAGTTATCATGGATATCAAATCCAATCCAATTCCACTTGTTCTTCTAGTAAGCGTGCCCATACCGGGTAGTTAGTGATAACATTGAAAATCTTCAGATATAGCACGAATAACATAAAATTCCTGAGCCGAGTCAGTTTTATCAGTAGATTAATCTAACGAAAAATAAACGTGTTTTTTTGGAATAATTGTGCGAAGCGGCTTTGTTACATTGTAAGATAATTCGTGTTGTTTTTCAGTAAAAGCCATTTTTGAAAGTGGTAGTTGTTTATATTTTTCAATATTCTCAGGATCTAAGCATCCAACTGCTTCAACAATGTATTATTCTGAGTGTTTATTCCACACATAATACTATATTTTGGTATAACACCCAATGTATCGATAACTTAATAGTAAAAATATAGTATATTATTTAATTAGGAGCTACTTTTTTTGTTGAGTCTATAGTTCGGGGTCGACCGTAGAGAGGCCGAAGTATAGACGAAACATAAAAAGTCACTTCAAAAGTCACGGCAAACGTTTAAATTTTTTATAAATATGAAATTAATATATCAAAATTATTTATTCTATCGTCATAATTACATTCAAAAAAGTAAAAAACATTTAAATTTATATAAACTATAAAAAAAATAAATTTTTTTTATCGAAGCAAGCTTTCAATTCAAAATTTCATCCAATCAAAATATTTGTTATTTTTTGTTGTTATAGTTATTGAATTTGTTTGAAAAATAACAAATATTTTGGTTTGAAAAAATTCATAATCTCATATTATATGTTACTTTTTCTGCCACCGTAAAAATATGGAAAGAAATGGCGACACTTTGTCTGCCGCTGTAAAAATATGAAAGTTAATTTAATGTCGCCGTAAAAAAATGGCGTTAATTTACAGCCGCTCTGATTATATGCCAAAAAAGTAAGACTTTAGCCTTCTCCCAAGTGCCTGTAAAATTAAATTTTACAGCCGTTTACCGAAAAGTCCATTTTTAAGCAGGCTTAATCTCATGTGACAAGGGGTTTTCCACTAGTGTAAAATCATTTTCGCTAAATAACAAATTGTAGTTGCTATGGTATTTTCATATAACTTTACAAAAATTTTAAATCACAGTAGCCATTAAAAAAAGAATATGAATTTTGAATGTTATGCTGTTGATGTCTATTTTAATAATTTATAATAAATATCGTTTAATATTTATTTACCATCGTAGAAAAAATAACAATTTCATACGCGAGGTGAAAACATTTTACGTTTGTTAAATTGTCCCACTCGATACTAACGCGTTTTGCTAGCAAGTTCTCACACACGAAAAAGGAGTGCTTTTATCTGTTGAAGCAATATGAACTATATTCTACTAAACTATCGGCGATATAAACGTACGTAGAATTAATGGGTTATTGTTACTTCGCTATTTTTAAGCCGAAATCACGAAAAAGTCTACTAATGCACTAGACAAAATATTTTCAAAAAAAGGATTACATATTTACAAATAAATACAATTTTACAAAAAAAATTTCAACGAAAGAAATGGACTGGAATTTTGTATAAAATTCAAAATATGTGACACGGCCACAAAACAAATTGCAAAAGGCCACATGAAGCCTTAAGGCCGCAGGATCCCCAACCCTGTCAGACCTAGCCAAAAATATTTCACAGTGAGGCCAGCGAAATTTTACAATGGTAAATATTTTTTAGAAAACTTTTTGAATATGGTCTGTAGATTTAATGACTAAAATTAGGCTCTATAAAGAGGTGTAAGATGTTCATGATTGCCCAATTTGTATTAATTCCAAATAGATTTTTTATGGTCCAAATGCATGTGCAGAATTCTGCATGCAGCGAAATTAGAACATGTGTTGTTAAATGAGAGCAATTACATGTAAATTCTGCATGCAGAAAAATTCTGCAAAATATCTCTAATTCTAATTTCGCTGCACAGAGGTTGTGCTACCACAATAAAAAAAAACAAAATCTACTTGAAAACTCAGATAAAAATGGATGATTTTGACATTTTGTTTGAAAATGAATTATTTTTTTATAACTCAAATAAAAATGAATGGCATTTTTTTGAAAATGAAATTATTTTTGTAATGATTATGTGTTTATAAAGATATTCAAATATTCTAAATAATCCAAATTATAAAATAATTAAAATAATATTGTTAATAAACAAATTTTTGGGAAAGGATTATCGGAAACAGTGGTATATGTAATTTGAGCTTAAATTTTAATTTAGACAGAAACGTTTTTACAGGCAACGATTCCATTATTTTCTTCTATCTTTTAATTAAAAAGACAGCTTTCTTTGAATTGCGACAATTTTCACTTATAACTATTCCATAATACGTAAGAACACGAACTGTCATTGTTACGAAAATTCTACACGTCAAATATATAAAAATTATGCACATCTAATTTAGATGCAGATATGCATGCAGCACTGCGTGCAGACTTTCTGCACATGTATTTTGGGCATTAGTTCGGCGACTTATTTTTCTTATACGGTTTATAGCTTATTCAGATCCAGATTCACGCTATATCAATAAATAGTTAAAATTAACCTTCACATAAATTTCCTTTAATGATATTGGAAATGAAAGTTTCTGCAGCAAATCTTAATTAAACATTTGATCCATAAGTTGAGAGATCCAATAATAAGAGATTCTTCTTTAAATATTTTTGATACTTATAAGCAATAAAATTCTTTCAAAAAAACCAAAATAAAGTTGCACCAAAAGAACTTAATTGATGGCAACTTAAACTATTATTATCAGCAGATGAAGAATTACAATCGCCAGCTGTTTCATCCAATTGAAATATCACTTTATTATAAATGTTCTATTTTATATTACATTACATATGATAAAAACTTTAAGTGAGCAAAATAGATATTGTTTTTGTTTAAATTATTTTACATGAATAAATTTTATTAAACAAGAAAAATCAATTCAGTCAGCCTGAATTAAATAAAGGAATTTCTAATACATGAAAATAAAATTAATCTTTTCACAATAATGAACAAAACCAAAAAAACTATTTTGTTTTTTTTTTTTTAACGAACAAAAATCGCCTGCTATATCTATAATTTACGATTTTTATTTGAATATTCGCCACAACACTCCCCCGCTAGTGCCATCAAAGATGAAACGATAAAAGAAAAGTAGCTAGTAAGAGTTGGAAAGAGGAGAATGGAAGAGTTTTTTGAATGCTCGAGTATTGTAGCGAAAAAGAGAAAGTTTAGAGGTGTCCGAAGAAGTAAGTGGACAGTTGTCTGTACAAGACAGTGTTTATTTTGTGCGACTGAGAAATAGTGGCGAAAATTGAGTCGTGCCATCTTCAGAAGTGACCTAAAGTAAGGTATTATCTGTCGATGCTCGATCATATGAAGGTTAGAAGAAATTGTGTTAGGAGAGAGTTAAAAACTAATGTGTTAAGAGAGATTGTGTTAAGTGGGAGTGTTATCTAGTAATCGATACCATTTGATGGAAAAAAAAAATTATGGGTCTTACGAACTTGGAGTTCTGCAAAAAAAGAAAAAAGAAACGAAACGAACAATTATGGAGTTATGGTATCACGAGTGGAGATATAGGTCTGACAGAGCTGAGTTGCCTGAGACCAATATATGTGGAAATGCGTACCATAGGTTAAAAGGTTCGTTTAAAATACGAGAAGCAGAAAAGTAACGTCGGTGATGCCGAATGTCTGACAGAACAAAGTTGACTGAGACAATACTAGCATATCCAAACGTGAATATTAGTTAATTTTTCGAAAAGTAGCTGTTAAAAGCAAAAATAAGCAGAAATTTAGAGTAAGCAAAGGAGTGCATATGATAACACAAGTTTGGTAAAGTCTGACAGAACAAAGTTGACTGAGACTAATGTTTACCTTGGAGACGTGTACCATAGAAAAAGATTGCTTTAAGAAGAAATATCTGATTAACGACGAAATGTCGTTTTAAATATCCATAAGAACCATACCTGTTCGTCAACAGATAAATGGTTAACGTCAGAAGATGTTCATGTTGTAAAAACATATGGGTAACGTTGGGGATATTCCTTTAAGATCAGATATTTGGAGTTTCTGCTTAATTAGATGAAATCTGATTTTTATATCCATAAGGACCATATCTGTTTTGTCAACAGATAGATGGTTAACGTTAGGAGATAGTCATGTTATAGTAACATATGGGTAACGTTAGGGATAGACATTAAAAAATCAGAAAATTCGAAAAATTTGTTTCGACCCAAGATTTCAGAAGAGTGGAGTGGGTCTTACGAAGGAAGGAGAGTGTTAGACTTCGGCCCATGAGTAACGAAGAACAAAGTGGGTCTTACGAAGGAAAGAGTTGTGAAGCTTCGGCCCATGATATCGATTATTAAACAAAACAAAAAATTCAAATAAGTGGTCGCACTAGCAGGAGTTGACGTGGCTTGAAAGCCGAAAAATAAGAATTTGGAGAGAAAAAAAAAATAATGTGGCGCTGGGAGAAAATGTTTGCACTGTAAAAAGAAAAAAACATATAAAATATATTCATTTAAAAATAAAAATATTGGTTTCGCGTTTTTAAATAAATGTGGCGTGATGTGTTGCGATAACTAAACCGAATGCTGCGACCAACATCAGCCCAAACAAATTAGAATTTCCCTTAATTTGTACATTAAATTCATAAAAACATTTAACATTGAACAAACAAACAAAAACAATAATTTAAAAGAATGAAGTTAAATATATAAATAATTTATAAAATTGTATTAATAAAAAGAAATACTTGAACTCCGAATTCAAAGATTGTGTTGAAACGCTGTGCTTCTAGTCGGGGTCACCAAATATAGCTTATAATGATTCTCATTCACGCTATATCAATAAATAGTTAAAATTAACCTTCACATAAATTTCCTTTAATGATATTGGAAATGAAAGTTTCTGCAGCAAATCTTAATTAAACATTTGATCCATAAGTTGAGAGATCCAATAATAAGAGATTCTTCTTTAAATATTTTTGATACTTATAAGCAATAAAATTCTTTCAAAAAAACCAAAATAAAGTTGCACCAAAAGAACTTAATTGATGGCAACTTAAACTATTATTATCAGCAGATGAAGAATTACAATCGCCAGCTGTTTCATCCAATTGAAATATCACTTTATTATAAATGTTCTATTTTATATTACATTACATATGATAAAAACTTTAAGTGAGCAAAATAGATATTGTTTTTGTTTAAATTATTTTACATGAATAAATTTTATTAAACAAGAAAAATCAATTCAGTCAGCCTGAATTAAATAAAGGAATTTCTAATACATGAAAATAAAATTAATCTTTTCACAATAATGAACAAAACCAAAAAAACTATTTTGTTTTTTTTTTTTTTAACGAACAAAAATCGCCTGCTATATCTATAATTTACGATTTTTATTTGAATATTCGCCACAGGTTATTTAAAAATACTTTCTAAATCCATTTTGAATTAAATCGATAAACATGTTGTTGAACTGACATCTTAATACTTTTGAATTCAATCATGAAGAAGAAAAAATGGGTAGGTGAGAGTTGCCATATGCGTACTGGTCACCTGAATCGTACCAGTGCCATTATTCAATAATTATTACAGTTTTATGCAATCTGGTGGTAAACATATTAACTTTTATCTAAGCCGATAAAGTAGAAACAAATTAACAATCAGTATAAGTATTTTCTTGTGAATAACAGAAGTAATAAACATTCAGGTAGGTTTGATGTTAATTTTAAACGATTTCATTCGACTTAATTTCGTATAACTGTACAGTTTCTGAGGTAGCGTTAAATACTTTTGAGAACTGATTATGTTTTATAATTTATTTTATTGAATTTAAGAAACATGATAATAATATTGTAAGGTTAGGTTCAAATATTTGACGGGAAGACTTATTCCTAAATCGTACCACACTGTAGTTTTCGAATCATACTGGTACGATTTAAGATGCTGATGTCAAATTTGCCGCGTGAATAAACTGTTTAAAACAAAAAAAAAATATTTTTGAATTTTTTGGCATGGAAAAGCGGAAATATTGTGAATGGACAGAAGAACAAATGGAAGTAGTCCCTAATTTTAATTCCTCCCATCAGGTACGATATTGGAAACTGGCTGGTACCATTTAGGATACCGGTGTCCTAAATCGTACTTTTTGCATGGTCTGAAGAAATTGGCCATATCACAATGATTTATCAATGAATAGTTAAAAAAATTATGTTAAATTGCACCTTTGATAGTTAACAAATGGATATAAATCATAATATTTGCTAAAATGCCTAGTAAAGAATATTTAAACTGCCTTTAAAATTAAGTGGTACGCATATGGCAACTCTCCCCTATAAAAGATTTGTGTGGTGTGGTTAAACTTTTTTGGTTTAATAGATGAATTTTTGAATTATGTTAGAATTTTTATACCCTAAAATTTTTTTAGACCTCCAAGTGAATATGCCCAAATTTTCACTGAAAACGTATATGTTGTGTGACAGGATCTAAAAATGTAAGTTGATAAATTTTTTGATTTTGTCAATTAACAATTTATGATGTGGCTTATTTTCTTTTGTGATTTTTGCTCGTATAAATGTTGATAACAGCTATTTGTAATGACCAACAAAAATCTGATCAGTGGACATTTTGTTTTAAAATCTAAAAACAAACGGTCAACACATTAATCATAACTTCATTCCGCAATATCAAACAACTTAAGATCATTTCATAAATAATAATTGACCGTATACAACGTTTCGTTGTATAACTAAATTCATCTTTTAGTTTATCTTTCATTCAAACTCAATTAATGGATCTTATATTTCGGTATATAATCAATTGTTGTTTTATTTTCTTATTTTAATGAGAAACGAATATATTTTTTTGCTGAAAAGATAACGAAATAGAGTATATTGATTCTGCGAAGGTCTTGCCATACATTAATTTCGCAATATTAATAATTGATAATGTTCATAATCAAACGCTACTTACAGTCATTTTTTAGAATCAAGCATTTTTTGATTTATATAAAATCCTTTTTAAAAAACCTTTTCTAAACTATCTCGTTAAAACTCCTGTTCCTAAAAATAGATAACCAAATATATAAAAACATTATATTTTATTAATAAGACCACTTATCTGAATTATGTTATACATCTTTTTAATTTTATCAAAAATAATTTGCATAAAGCAATTGCAATAAACCGTCAAAACTTCAAAATAAACAAAACTTCAAAACATTAATGTCAAAACAAATAAATCTATAATTATACCATTTGCTACAATCAGTTTTTTGTATTATGGATATTTTTTCTGTAAACATAGAAACAAAATGTACTAGAGTTTTTTTATTAGGATATAATAATAAGTCTTACATTTGTGTTAACGTATAATAAAAATTAATCTTTGTATGTAGTTGTTAAAAAGTTAGTATATAAGTCAGATAATTTTGTATAAAATTCATTACAAATTGTGATTTAATAGTGAAATAACCAATAAAAGAAAATTAAAAGTTTTAAATAAACAGTTTTATTAAATTAAATCTAATTATTTTCTAGAAAACTATTTTCGAACAGGAAAATAGTTACAACAAGCTTTCTCTACAACAACCAAGAGATAGCTAATCTGGGCAGAGCAGCTAAGTGAAGTCACCGATTCTCATCTGATCAACGAAGTTAAGCAGCATTGAACGGGGTTAGCACTTCGATTGGTGACCGCTTGGGAACACGACTTGGTGTTCTGTTTTTTTCAAGCTTTCTCTAATTCTTCATCTCAAGAGATAGCTACCTGGGCAGAACAATTCAGATAATTTGATTGCACTCAAAAAAATTTGCCCGGTAAGATTCACAAAATCGTTTTGTAAAAGTGCTAACAAAATTTTTTTGTGTATTTGCCAAAAAATGCTTAATTTGATACAAAATTTTGTATAGTCTATTTGACTTTTTTAATCCTGAAAAAAAATTGTAAACTAACCAATTGTTTTTGTGATTTGGATTACAAATGTACAAAATCATAAATATTTCTAGATACAATTTTTTTTCATTTTTTTAACAAAAATATTGTTAAGGTTTATGTTGATTTTTTTAAATTTTAAATGATATCTCACTCATCGATAACAAAATAAAATTCAATTGTAAAAAATTTTGTAAAATTTTGTCAACAGAAAAATGACATTCTACAATTTTTATTGTCAAACTTAATACGAATATTGTCGATTTTTTTTAAACTTTACAAAGAGACCTATGCAATTTAAAAAAACAAACACATTTTTTGCAAAAAAAACTTTGCTTTTACAAATGCTTTTATAAATTTTCATAAATTGAACTTATGTATAACCAAAATTGGTATTAAACAATTTCAGTTTCAATTTGGTTGTCTAAGTAAAAATTCGCAGATATTTTTTAAAATTGTGGTTATTTAGCAATGTCTATTAATGATAAATAGTGATAGTGAAAATACATATATGATAAATTTAGAAGACAGAGTATGCACAGGTGAGAAATTTTACATATTTCGATATTAATAGGCCACTTACCGATTGCGTAGATATTGGAATTGACTCTTAGAGGTAATGGATGAACTTAATTTGATCAGATATATAACATATTTCAAAACCTACGTAATCGGTGACAGCCAGGATAAAGTAAAAAGATATCACAACTTTTTCATTGTTTTTTTAGATGCTGAAATTGATTTTACAGTGCTACCTCAGATGGAAAGCTTAGGCTGTGATAATACAACGGCGTATTAATATGTTTTAAATTTGTTTTTTTAAGTGATGCAGATATTTCAAAATAAAAATGTAACTTAAAAAAATATAATAAAAATTATAAGATAATAAAAATAAAATAAATGTTAGCAAAAATTGTGTTTTATTTATTAACGAAGAACTAATATATATGAATTACTGTTTTACAAAAAAAAATATTAAATCCATAAATGTCTTTTGTTGACCAAATAAAAAAATTTGTTATTTTTCTAAAACTTTTGTGAAAACAAAAATTAATTTTGAGGATTTTACAAAACATTTAATAAAATCAAAAATGTTTCGGGCATTTTTACAATTTAATTTGAAAAGCTTACAATCTTTTGCTGGATTTTATTAAAAGAATTTGTAGTGTTTACAATTATTTTTTTGTATATCTACAATATTTATTGTAAAAATGTAAATTTAACAAAAAATTTTGTATGTTGTTGTATTTATTTATAAATTTTGTATTTATAAAAAAATTGTAGAAAGTATGTAGAATTTTGTTAGTTTCACTTAGTTTTTGAGTGTAAACTTTGAACGTCTACCGTTAGTTCGAATAATTTTTTTTCTGTATGTTTTATTTGTTTTTTTATACGGCAGATCTTCAATGCTTAGGTTAATTTTTGTTGTTGAATTGAATAAGAAAACACATTGATTCAAATAGTTTGTTAAGTTTTAGCTTTGATATTGTGATATCAGATAACTAAATTTGAATTAGTTTTTTGTTGAATGAACACTCATGGCATTAACATAAAAAATATGAAATGTGCAATATTTTTTAGTTTCGAACGAAATAAAATTAAATTTGAATTAGTTTTTTTGTTCAATGGCATTAACATAAAAAAAATAAAATGTGCAATATTTTTTAGTTCCGAGTGAAATAAAGCTTTAAATTAACAACAGAAAAAAACACGGTGTTTAATATAATTAACGGTAAATAAAATTATAGAAAAACATATATTTTTTGTGAAACAGCGAATTTGTGAACTTTCTTATTGGAATATATGCAGCACGAATTTTGTAAATACATCTACAGAAATATATAAAGTTATTTTAATATTATCATTACATACTAATTTCAAACCTGTCATTGAACTTTTATCAGTTATGTTAAATTAAATTATATGCATACTAAATCAACTGTGTGTCTTGTACTTCTGAAAAAAATTATTTTTGAGTAATTGAGAAAAACTTAGAGGATACACCTTCAAATTTGATCAACTCACCACTCAACCCACCAAGCTATGGTTTACAAATTGGAAGAAACATATTGACATTTCTTATGATTGCTTCAAATCAAACCGATTTGATTATGTGTATCAAATTGATGGTTTTAATTTAGCAACAACCGAAGTTACTGGAATATACAAGTGATCAGAAAGCGAATAAAGAAATTCTTGTTTATTGAGGGTATCTGAAAGATTATCCGGATTGTGTGTGTTGAAAAATTTTCTAAACGGGCTAGCTAATGTTTCTTACCGGACAAGAGGATTTGAGTACTACATTCAACATTTAAGTTAATTTTTTTTTCTTTTTTATTCTATTATTATTATTCTGATTTTATTTTATTTTATATACATATTATCTGAGGTCTTAGGTCTTAAAATGATCAATTAAATTAAACTGAATTAGAGATTTTCCTGGCCTAGAGGCCAGAAATCTGTTTATAACATTTTTCATTGGAACCAATATTAGTCCTTAAATAAGCTTGAGAGCGTAATTTTGTAATATTTCGGCTATTCGTCTTAATCTCTTTCCTTTCTGTAAATCGTTAATAAAACAAACAAAATTAAATCAACTGTATACCTCACAATTATTTGATATTCAAAAACTAATAATACCATATCATATATTATTTCTACTGTTTTGATTATTTGATTTTTACCAAAATCAATTTAATTTCTTTTCAAAGAGTTTAATTCATAAAAAACATAATAATAACTGTGTGGTAGCTGATATAAGAAATGTCTAGACACATTGGTCGTTACTCTAATATAATGACTGTGTTATAACAAACTATGTCGTATATATAGTTATTCGAACTAAAAAATATAAATTGGAAAATGAAACAATATTCAAAAAAAATATATGGTATTTATTTCTTCTGTGATTTTATTTCTACTACACATAAAAGAAAAACATTATTATATTTTTAATAGCATTTCAGAAAAAGAAATAACATTATTTTACTAAACGTTATTATTATTATTGAATTTGGAAAAAACTGGTATTAGTTCTTATATGATCATGAAAACCAAACCTAAGTCAAAGTTTTCCAACGCTGTGGTGTTGTCGAACTCAGGTTTTGTATAAAAGCTTATTTCGAACTCAGTGCTTACTAGAATAATTTGTAGAATCATAGGCAACATATTTCAACACAATCGTCTGGTAATCAATTCTTCATAAATTCTTCGAATTTTGTAAATAATAAACTTTACTCCTTGTCAGCTCAATCTCAGCTTTTCACACGTAAGCAAACCCATACCCAAAACAAAATCGACCAACCAAAAATCGTACCTTCTAGCAAAAAAAAAATATTTATTATGAGAATTTAAAAAAATTATTTCATTCAAACTTAATTTTCAATTTTTTTTTTCATATAAGAAAAATCTAAAATCCACTTGAGCCAAGGAAATAAAAATGAAAAAAATGCTTAAAATTATGTATAACAACCCCCATAAGATAAACCTTCTCTTACATTTATTTTTTTATATATTTTTTTGGTTTTTCTATATCTAAATGTGTGTTACCTTTTTTTCATCATTTTCATACAAACCATTTCCATATTTTATATAAGCACACAGAAAATGGAGCACAGAATCTTGACATACGATTATTATGGGACTGAGTTATAGTTTCAAAATTCGACCTGGGGCTTTTATATTATTATTATATTTTCCGTTTCTATATCACCTTTAATGGGATTTTGTTTTATATTTATTTTTTATAAATAATAAGATTTTTTCCGGTTACTTGTAGGTATAAAAAAAGGAAAACGGTGAAAATGGCTGACGGGAAAAAAAATTTAGGAAATTATATTGCATAAATAATTTTGTAATAAAATATTTAAAATTTTCAAACAACGGAATAAAAAAGTTGTGTATAAGAAAACTCCGCAAGGGAAATTATTTTATGCGGAGAAACAATATTTTGTAAGGGGATTTAGTAAATTACTGTTTTTGGGGCTTTTGGGGTTAATAATAATGGACTGTTTACGATACTTTAGATTAAAAACTTTGAGCTTGAATTGTTTTTTCCTTCTAAATTTTTGGATTCAAATGAATAAGTAACAACTAGTCAGTTTTGCAATAAATATCTTATGTTTAAGATAAACTTTGACTTGAATAAAATTTACTTCGAACAAATAGCTCATACATTTTTGGTTATCACGAACAAAGATTTAATTTCATTTTTTTTCTTTCAATAAACATTTATCTTACAAATAATAAATAATATCCTGAGTCTCTTTCTTTGTCCTGTTGTATAAACGACACAAGGCAGGAATATACGCTCATATATTTTCCAGTTTGTTGGATAAACATTTAATATTTATGAATTCTCTTATGATCTTTTAGTTATATTGTTATATCTTAGTTTTCTTCTTGAATTCACATGTTCTTGTTTTTAAACATAAACAAAAATAAGAAATAAATAACACGCTAAGAAACTAACATGGCTGAATTAAGAAGTTTTAAATTTTTTATTCTATTAATTTATTGTTGTTGTTTTCCTTCTTTATCTCTTTATTTCTAGACACAAAAATCGTTTTTTTTAAGTCTTGATTTATTTTATTTTGGAAAAATCTACGTTGTTAATAATAAAAAATTAAATAAAGATCTGAATCTTCATGATTTAATGGTTATCTTATTACTTTGCAGAAAACATTGATGTTATACCGACAAAGAATTTGGTTTGAGGCTTGTGTTAATTGTTTGAGGCTTGTGTATTCCCTTAAAACATTGAAATGGTTGTTGTCGAATGTATCAATATGTTTACGAATAAATAGAGCAAGCAATGACTATAAGAGCATAGTTTGAATCATCATATTTTATATTTGTAAAGATATAGATTATGAGCAGATAACATATTCATTGTTAAAAATTTACACGTTAAATGTCAGTTTTTCAAGGTTTTATAGGCAATAATGGTTTTGAACATTCATTTTTGCTGATATTTCAAAAACTGTCCAGTTTAAAGTTAAGTAAAAAATTATTAGTTGCTTAAATTAAGTGTCCCTCAAATGACCGCTCACTCGACTGGGATAAAAATTTATTTGTTTTACCCTGAACCCTTAGCCTCTTAAAAAATATAATAACTATTATTATAAACACATTGCTAGATTTTTATTTAAAATTTACAAAATATCATCGTATATTTTTCGATCCATAAAGCTTGGAGATATATGAGTAAGAAAAATATGAAATCTCAAATTTTCAAAATTATAGGAAAAACTGCAGTGAAAAGAAAAACGTTGAGATGATTTTTGTTTAAATTCTGAGCTGCCACTCCTTCATACGATGCACTTCTGGACGCGGTAATAACGATGCCTTTCGTCTCACACATATGATTATCTTTTTTAAATTGAATCCAGTTTATGACAATGAGTATACAATTTGCCACCGTTCTCCTTAGTTAAGGTTAATAAGTTTTTTAAATCGTTGTTCTGAAGGCAATCGAGTTGAAGCTGTTTTGGAAATCCGTCTGACCAGCTACAAAAATCTAATTCTTAGTCAATTATTCCTCCATAAGCTGACGCCAAACTTATGATATCATCTCTACGTCATTTATCTATTATTTCCATAAAACACTAAAATTATGAAAAGATGGAATCTAGAAAATGGTCTTGTTTTCAGTTCAATGAGTTGGTATTTTGTTAAACAATAAATCAAAAATAAAAATGAACAGAAAACAAATATATAAATAACAAAAATGAACAATTCTCCCCACACGCTATCCTGATTATGATTAATGTGACTTTCTTATATAAGTTTATTGTTATTAAATGTTTGCTACGTTAATAAACGGAAGTAGGATGAAATGTTGGTTCCTTGGAATTTTTAATATTAAGGGTAACATTTACATACTTCGTAACTCGTGACTCGTAAGTAACTGTTTTGTACAGTGGTGAGTACAGCAGTGGTGCTTTCTGTAATTTTTATAAATCATTTTAAAAGTTTTTTCCATTAAGGCAATATAATAATTAAAGATCTAAATTTTAGTTATAGTTGAAATAGAGCATTAAATGTGTTTTAACTGGGTAGAAATAAGACATTTTGCAATAATCTCAATGCTATAAAACTGAATGCCAATAAATTGATCAGCAATGCTAATTTCACAAACCAACTAAATTCATTGGTGTATCAAGCACCATGTTATTATCTTCAAATATTCTCTCTCAAGATCGATTGTTTTTAGATGGGTGATGGAGTAAAGCATAGCTCTAGACCAATGAATTTTGTACTGGCGCCTTTCATTGCTGCAAAGTTTGTTACTGCTTTACTGTGTACTGATGTACTTGATATGTACTTGATATACTTGATTTGAATTAAAACGCGTCAAGTTCAAAGCCAATGGTGCCATATGACTGTCAGATATAATGTATATGTCTGTTGAAATATATTCCCTATCAGCAAGGGTACAGTAGTTAATAATGAAGATTTCGGTTTGAAGTCCTATTGCAGAGTAACCCAGTTCTAACATTACTCCGTTTAGTCCTAGGATTAAAAGCCCTGTACCAGTTCCTTAGTTGAAACCATCCGTATACCAAACGCTCGACTTGTATGGTATCGATCTTTAGTAGCTTCCAATACCTCCCCAAGCCCCTATTTTGAAAATAAATTGTCTGTTAAGATCAATGGTATTTGACAAACTGCTCGAAATGTGGTTTGTCTCCACTTCGTTCTGCAGTTCTGAGAAGATCGTTAGATGGCTATGCCATTTCCATAGATTATCTGGTGTGAAAGACATGCTGGCATGAGTTCAAGGGGTTCTTCGTATGGCATATGTACATTGCAAAAGTAGTAGTCCAGCTCCTTTTTTATCGTTTTCAGAAAAAAAGATGAGAGACTGTAACGATGGCCCATTTCAATTTTAACCTAAAAATAAGAATATTCGTATATAGATTACGTAGATAAGAAAGAGTTGGCACGGTCATAAAGCTTTTTGTAAGTTTAATGACATTCAAAACCAACTGTATTGGCAACAGTTTGTTTCTGTCAGCCTCTATGGTGTCACAGCCAAAAATCCTTGTTCTGACATTAAAAAAGGCTCCCGAAAACTTTATGAGATTGGGGTGGTAGGGCCCCCCCCCCACCCCTTTACACCCTCTTAAAGTTTTAGCATATAAAAATCTATATAAAATAAATGGAAAGAGATAAAAAAAATTTAATGGCACCATTATCTTTTATTCTGACCGGCGCAACGTTTGAGTCCAAAAGTTGGTTTGCACCAACCCCCCCAACCAACCCAGTGGGTGGGGTTGACACATTAAATGAGTAAAATATGTCATGTGGGGTATCGTTAGAATCAAAATTTTATAACAAACACAATCTTCTATATTACCCCCTGATCGGTGACATAAGCATTTTTTACATTTTTTGAAAAAAAAAATTTTTTGCATGTCATGTTTGGTGTCGATTTCAATATAATGGGGGATGCTGAGTTCAATGATGATGATAAAAATGGGATCTGGACTCGGGGTAGTCCAAAAAGGGGTGGAGGTTGGGGGTCGGTTATAAAAAATATCGAAATTATCGTCATAATAAAAATTGGGGTCGGACTCAGGGTAGACCAATAAAAGGTCTACCCTGAGTCCGACTGTCCGAGGGTTGGGGGGTCGGTTATACAAAGTATCGAAATTATTGTCATTATTATCGATTTTTACATAATCTAGGATGCTGAGTTCAATGGTGATGGTAAAAATGTTGACCGGACTCAGTGTAGTTCAATAAGGGATGGGGGTTGTTGGTCGGTTATAAAAAATATCGAAATTATCGTCATCATTATCAATTTTAACATAATCGAGGATGCTGCGTTCAATTGTGATAATAAAAATTGGGGCCGGACTCAGGGTAGTCCAATAATAGGTGGGGGTTGGAGGTCGGTTACACAAAGTATCGAAATTATTGTCATTATTATCAATTTTTACATAATCTAGGATGCTGAGTTCAATAGTGATGATAAAAATGTTGACCGGACTCAGGGTAGTTCAATAAGGGGTGAGAGTTAGGGGTCTGGTCATGAATAGTATCAAAATTATCGTCATTATTTCGATTTTAACACCATCAAAGATGCCGAGTTCAATGGTGAAGATAAAAATGGTGATCGGATTCAAGGTAGTTCAATAAGGAGTGGGGGTTGGGGGTCTGGTCATGAATAGTATCAAAATTGTCGTCAATAGTGTTGATTTCAACATACTTGAGGGCGCTGAATCCAACAGTGATGTTTAAATTGGGATAAAAATATAAGGGTGTCACTAAAGGGTGGGAGTTGGGGGCTTAAAGCCGAAAATGTTCACATATATATTATGAATATTGATTTTGGATAAATCAAGGACACTGAATTCAATGGTGATGCTGAAATTAGTATTTGGGCCCTAGGGAAGAAAATAGAGGATAAGGGTTTAGGTCTAAAATTGGGGTAATGTTCAAATATACATACATAATAAATATTAGAGAATGCTGAATCTACTGGCGATGTTGAAATGCAGAACCACGTAATAAAAAATTTGTACTATGAAAACCACTATGTATTACAAATTGAACGAAAATGTTTTGCTATTTATTTCGGTAATTGCTTGTTGATTGATTTCAAATTTCAATGATAATGCTATTCTATTTTAAAACTAATCAAGGAGTATTTCTTTTTTGGTTTGAGATCGAGTTCTATGTTTACTTTCGTTGTTTGTTATCGATTCTTTCAGTTCAATGAGTTGATTTTGTTGTTCTTTTATTTCTACTGCATCTCTTTGTCGTTTCTGGAGGCTTGATTTATTCTCATTTAGCATTACATTTTGCATCTCCTGATCTTCTACGACATTAAGTCTTTTCATTTTGTCAACACGCTTGGATAAGTTTGTAGAATCCATTTCATATTTTAATTGTTTTTCTTCTCTGAATCTAGTGAGTTGCGTTATTAATAGTTTTTCAAGCTCAATTGAACATTTCAAAGATTTCATTGAAGAATTGTTTTCTGCTGCATTTTCCTCGACTTCCATTTCTGACTTATTCGATAAAATTTCGTAAGTTTCGGTTTGAAATTATGTATTTTCTTGCTTCTAAAAATTTAGAGAATCGATAGAGAGTAAATCTAGTTCTTCCAATATTTTTTTCGATTATTTTGTGTTTCGCTCCGTACTCTCAATTCTTTCAAGAGATTTAATGATACATTTTCAAGTTCAATTGAACACTTCAATGAGTCAATAGCACTTTTTTTTGTCAACAAACATTTTTTGAATTTTGTGATATTATGTTACTAGTTGCTAGAATTTCATCTTCCAAAATTATTGGTAGTTTAGATGAACCCTTATTTACTAGTACTTCCTGAATAGTGTAGAGTAGTGTATCCTGAGTAGTATGTTTTCGATCGCTGTACAATCGTCTACTTCATCAAAAAATTCATCCTCTATATCCAAGTTTGTGGATGTTGATTCTCTCGATTTTAATTTCCCCAAATACTGATTTCAGCATCACCATTGCATTCAGTACCCTCAATTTATCCAAAATCGGTACCCATAATATATTTTCGGCTTTCAGCCCAAACTCCCACCCTTTAGTGACACCCTTATATTTTTGATCCCAATTTAAACATCACTGTTGGATTCAGCGTCCTCAAGTATGTTGAAATCAATAATAATGACGATAATTTTGATACTATTCAAGACCAGACCCCCAACCCCCTCCCCTTATTGAACTACCCAGAGTCTGGTCAACAGTTTTACTATCACCATTGAACTCAGCATCCTAGATTATGTAAAAATCGATAACAATGTCAATAATTTCGATACTTTGTGCAACCGACCCCCCCCAACCCTCCACCTATTATTGGACTACCCTGAGTCCGGCCCCAATTTTGTTATCACAATTGAACGCAGCATCCTCGATTATGTTAAAACTGATAATGATGACGATAATTTCGATATTTTTTATAACCGACCCCCAACCCCCACCCCTTATTGAACTACACTGAGTCCGGTCAACATTTTTACCATCACCATTGAACGCAGCATCCTCGATTATGTAAAAATCGATAATAATTACAATAATTTCGATACTTTGTATAACCAACCCTCGGGGGTCGGACTCAGGGTAGACCTATTATTGGGCTACCCTGAGTCTGACCCCAATTTTTATTATGACGATAATTTCGATACTTTTATAACCGACCCCCCAACCTCCAACCCTTTTTGGACTACCCCGAGTCCGGATCCCATTCTTATCATCATCATTGAACTCAGCATCCTCGATTATATTGAAATCGACACCAAATGACATGCAAAAAAAATATTTTTTTCTACAATAAGGTAACTTCAGATACCTACGATAAGATAACCTTTTTACTCCCAAGGAAAAAATGCCTACCACCCCAATCTCATAAAGTTTTCGGGAGACGGGCAAGCCCGACCGATTGATACCAAATTTGTAAAAAAAAAATTTGAAAATTTCCGCGACTGCCCGATTCTTAAAAAAACGATAGTTAAGAGAAAATTAAAATTTTTTTCGGAAATGCTGAAAAACATCTTACTTTGCCTGCCTGTTGATGACGTATTCCACAAGACCTTTACCTTGAGGTCGACAAAAACCCATTTGTTATACTATAGTGATTTTATCGCACTCCGAAACCAAAAATTAAATTTTTAACTTGTAGAATTATTTAAATTAATTTCCGACCGAAAACCCAAACTAACATCTGATTAAAGATCAGAAAAACTAATTTTTATTTATCTTTATTTTTGTGTTTTCGTTTCAAAAAAAAAAAAAACTAATTAATTTTACTCAGAATCAAAAAAAAATTACTGCTATTTGTTATAAAAAAAATTTAATTAATTTAATCAAATTCAAAAATCAATTTTTGACTAATCTATCAACGTAAAAATTTCATCCTATTATTAATAATTTACCTAAACAGAAGAAATGAAAGCATACACACACTTTCAATTATTTTCTGTGTAACATATTGTACCTGTTAACTTTTCTGTTTGTAGTGGTCGCTAATATTTTCATCGTGTGATTACAGGATAACTAAAATAATTGGGCATCATTAGTTATCCATTAAAAATAAACATTTCATGTAAAAAAAACAAGTTCAATCTGTAATGATTCAAGAACACTGACAAAAATATCGTTACAGAAACAATTGCAATAGAAATCAATGTTTATTATGTTTAGATTTTGTTATTTTTTTTGTATATATAAAAAAACCAATGATGCCATCATACTGAGTTGTATGATAAAATGCAAGCAAAAACATATTAGGACATTTATCGCGTTGAATTGATTTAAATGAATATGTGATTTTTAGTTTACTGTGTAAGAATTATGTGTGCCTTTTGTTGTGGCATAACAGATGGAGAAGTGCTTTGCTCTGGAGAATGATCCTTGTCTGTTAGTTATTGACTACCAAGCATCATTCTCCTTTGCAAAACACTCTGTCCTGTATTATAGTACTCTAACCTTCTTGTGTAAGATTGAATGTTCATTTAAATACCAAATGTTGGTCATAACAGTATTTGACAAATAGTTCGAATTGTGGTTTGTCTCCACTACGTTCTGCAGTTCTGAGAAGATCGTTAGATGACTATGCCGTTTCCATAGATTGTCTGGTTTTAAAGACATGATGAGTTATTCGTAAGGCATATGTACATTCCAAATGTAGTAGTCCAGCTACTTTTCATCGTTTTCAGGAAAAAAATTTGTATTCAACATTAAATTTTTTGATAACGACTTTTTTTTCAAGATAAGAGATCTCCCAATCAGTTTATTTCTACATAAAAAGTCCAATTCTTTCAAAACTTATTGGGTATGAACGCTGGTGGGTATGGCTTTTGGATGAACACTACTCTAGTTTTTCTCCATATATAAGGAATGTACTCAAGCCTGATGCAAATATTTCGTCACCGCCTGTGTATTTGAGAGGAATAAACGATTCAGTTGCCCAAATCATTTTAGTGGGGGAGAATATTCCCTTGTGTGTAGTTGGTTTGCAATATTCTTAATTTTTGAGCTAACGCATGGAGAGTTAAAGAATTGGATCTGTAATTGTATCTCTAGAGTTCAATTGCAACCACTAGATGGTGGAGCTAACGACCAGCCTACAGATTGAACCCAGAGGATTTGTGTGGTCAGACGCAAAACTCTTTCCAACTGTGCCTTTCGACGATACATCCAAGGTTATTGCTGTAATTGGTAAGATTCGATATAGGTACTCTGCCCAGATGTTTGACGTTTTTGCTCTGTTAAAGAAATGGCGAACTTTATTTCTTTTCCTCTCCATGGCTGCCGTTTCCCAAGACACATCTCTAATCCTTTGACTTGTGAGTCGAAAAGTTGGAGAGTTTTGGTGGTACCATCCTAAATGTGGTTTGATGCATAGTCGAGCTCCATTGTGAAGTTGATCTTGTCACACAATCCTATATATTATCTTGAAGATGTACTTTGAAGAGATCTCTGGTCTGTCTGCGGTTTCTAAGGAGGAGAGTACTCTTTGGATGGTGTTATATGTTAAAGGTTATCAATTTGCAATACTTTATCCGGCATAGAGGTTTCATCAGAGACAAGCCGATTGCTGAATAAAATTCTCTATGATATGTTGGTATGAAGAGTTTGTACAGGACCTCGTTTATGTTTGTTTTTCTAAAGGTTGGTTTTGCTGCTTTTACAAGCTATAAATATGTTATTAGAATATATATGGGTATTGGACAAAGACTTACTTTTAGTGTTGATGTTTGGTGTGTGTGATGAGCATAATACGAAAAAGTGTGATGATCTAGCATCGCATGCTGTTACGAGGCTGTAGTGGTTTTCCTTGCAACGCCGAATGGGTTTGCTAACCTTATCATATGGCTTCTTCTCTTCATTTCCTAGAATATACGCAGATGGTAGAGTGCACTTAGAAGCTGCGCTTTGGGGGAAGGAGGATTTCAATCTGCACAGCAATCGGTACTCTGTTAATGACTTCTGTTAGTGATGTTCTAAGTCTCTCCTGATCTGAGAAGTTGTATGGTTTTGTTTGCTGCGCTGTTTGTATGGGGTTGCTTCAGTTTTCATGGCCGCAACAGTTCCATTATCAAGGCTGGGTTGTAGTGTTTGGTACGTGTTTGTTTTGATCTTACTTAGAAGGATTTGTTGGTTGAACTCAGCAGGTTAGCAGACACCGAGCTAGAATCGTTCCTTGTAGAACAAGAAGCGCATAGTTCTTCACGTGGGAATACATGACTGAACAGACTTGAAGTTAATTTTTTATGTTTAGTTGTAGCACAAAATCTTTCTCTCGTTTTAAATTTTATTCAATAAAAAACCGATATAAATTTATAATTTTATTATAACATTAACAAGATTTAATTTTTATTTATTTATATGTATAACATTTTATTTTATTTTGATTTTATTTTATTTCGGAAAAATATGCACAAACGCTTTAAGATCACAAGAGAGAATGAGAATATAGAAAATATACTAAAATGTTGCAAAAATTTGCCGTTTGCTTACAAAATAATGTAGATGAATTCTAAATGAATTCAGCTACGCTTAACAGAGGGATGCTCATTCGTTTAGGATCGTCCAATGACTGAGCACATGACTGAGCACATTTTTAGTCAAACTGGGCACTATTTTTTTAGTTTCGCAGTTAAAGAACAGTTTGGCTTGGTGTAATTCACGATTCTAGCGTGAATCGCATCGAACATTTATTTTAATTCGCATTTGTAATTTTTGAGTTGTCTGTCAGATGCTAGGATAACCAGCATCTAAGGTCTTTCTCAACAGTGTACTGCAGAATGGTCTTTGATCTTAACTTTCTGTCCGGGTTTTGAATTCTAAGTCACCTTAGAATCTTCTCTGTTGATTCTTTGGTGTAATAGGGAAGGCATACTATAATCCTGAGAGGTCGAGGTAACTCCTCTTAGCTACTAAGGTATTCCTGTTTTAGTGTGTTCCAATGTGTTATCGGCACAGTTAAGTATAAACCAACTGTTATTTTAATAGCAGCTTTCGAAGCAAGATTTGATAACATCGAATTCTTGTTCTACTGCTAATCTAAGAGGTGGGCTTCTACCCCATTGAACGGCTCAGAACTCAGGAAAGTGACTGGGAAGTTCTCAGCAGCGATAACATTTGAATGCGCTTGGCTTTTAAGGTTGAAGGAACAATTGTACTCGCATCCTTGTTTGCTGTATTCTCTAACGCATGTGGTGTAGGTCGCTGGCATAGAACCAGATGTAGTCGCTGAGGAGAGTCTTTCGATGCTTTGGGTCGTACCCTATTGCTACTCTTGGTGTCCGTGTTCGTTCGTTTTTATATTGCTTTCAGAGCTATAGCTCCATAGGTGTGCCACCTTTGACCTGGGTAGACAGGTTATACGATTTGAGAAGGGCACATACTTTTTTGGCTTTCTTTCAGAGAGACCTTTTTTGATAAATGCATTCTTGCGCTTTTTGTTTGTGGCAAGAAAGTATTGGGGTAGATTGTTGAATCATGAGACTTTTGATTTTGTACCGCTCAATTTGGCAATTTCATCTTCGAGCAACTAGTTTTTCTCTGGCCCCCGGTATGTGATTTCTGATACTATCTTTAAGCTTGATTTGTTTTGGCACAATATTCAAGTCTGGTGAATACGGATTTGATGTGTTTATAGTGATGCGTTTTGAAAAGCATCGCTCTCATATATACTTTTTATTGTATTGTTTTTGTCCATAACATAATTTTGTTTAGAGAAGAGGATACAAAGCTCTGTCTCGTCAGAACCCTGTGCTGTGGTAAGACTAGATTTAAACGAGAGTGGACAAACATCCATTTATCGGTGCTTGTGTCACACCTTAGCATGGAATTTGAACTTGATCTTAGCTTCGATTCTAACCTAGGTCCTAACAGGTTGAATGACTCTGCCGAAATAGCGTTTAAGATCATTAATTCAACTAAACCCTATCACTTGCGTAAAAGTGCCAAATGCACGATAGATTTCCTTCAATAATTTAACAACATAAATAGTCGATTACTAATTGCTTCCCGCAAACAACACAAATAATATCGATTCCGCTCATTAAAGATATTTAAAGTATTAAACATTTCAGTTATCTTAAATCGTCTAATAAACATAAACGAAGTGCATTCATAATTAAATATATATTTCATAAATTTAATTCTATCTTCCCATCTTCTCCTTATCTATCCACTATTTTTTTTAACTTCTAGGAACAAACAAAAAATACGAGTTTATAAAAAACTTTAACAGAATTTTAACAAAATAAGGGGATGAGTTGCTCTTAACAAAATATAAAACGGTAATGAAAATAAGTATAAATGGGTGATTGAAGAAATTCATAATCGTTTGAAGAAGAAAAAGGGAACTAACTAGGAAAAGAAATATTAAAGAAGAAAAACAAGAAAGTTTTTTTAAAGGGATTTTTATTTTACATTGAATTATTAATTAATTTCAATCGCAAAATTTATTTTAATAACTTTAAAAAGGAAATCTAGGACAGGAAATTTTCCTACATTTTATTGGATTTGAAGCTTTAAGACCGAGACCACCACGCGTTCTCATTTGTTTTAAAACAGTTGTACAGAAAATCAAAAAAATTACTTCAGATTAAAGTAACGAAACAACCCTCATAGTTAACACAAATTGATTATATTAGGTGTAGAATATATGTTGAAGAGCTCCATTGAGATTTGAGAATATTCGTAAAACTAAAAAAACATTCAGGATTCTATTTTATTTATGTATTTTTAGAGACTAATAATAAGTTGTTTTGCCATAAAATTGCTGTTATGTAGTTTTATTATAGTAATTGAAGTGAGATAAAATTAGTAATAGTCGTTTATTATTGAGGCGTTCGATATTTTGTTGCATAAGTGAAATGAA
The DNA here is from genome assembly GCA_963693315.1 of Diogma glabrata. Classification (NCBI taxonomy): domain Eukaryota; kingdom Metazoa; phylum Arthropoda; class Insecta; order Diptera; family Cylindrotomidae; genus Diogma; species Diogma glabrata. The sequence goes on from CAVNZG010000059.1 coordinate 112,751, forward strand.
TACAAGTTTCATTGTTTTATAGGTGATAGTGTAATTTGTTGAACATAAAAAACATGTTTTACCAAGGTATAAAAACATGTTTTGCAACTAGTTCTCATATATGTAATTATGGAGGAGAAAAAAGTGGTATTGCATAATCCTTTTTGAGAAAAAAAATGTTTTGATTCGACACACAGCAAGATGAAAATTAGTCTCGCTTCCTTATCCATAAACAACAAATTTCACATTTCATCTTTCACTTTTATGACATAAATAAAGTCATGCAATTCTCTGCTGGTTGTTTTATGTATAAATAAACAGTTATATTGAAAATACCCTTTTTCTGAATAAGTATCTAGTTTTTATAAAATTTATTTAACATTAGGAAACGAATAACAGAAACATTGACAAAACAACATACAACAGTAAAAGTTACCATATGCTTGACACACTTTTTTTACTATCATAAAATTTTATCTATTTATCTGTCAACTGTAACTACAATATTAATCTCAAAAACTGATGTTTTCTTCTCAAAATCCAAACAAAAAAATAAATTTTTCGATGAAAATATATATATATATATATATGTACGTACAAGAGAATCAAGATGGGATGTTACTTAAGAGAAACATCTGAGATTGTTATTAAAAGTTCAATGAACTGAAAATGATTGTGGTAGAAATTTTAATGAACAGTAAAAAGTTCACATGTGGTTTTAATTGTGATACAAGTTTATAATTGTTAATGTTACAAAAAGTGTTTGGTCTTAGATTAAAATTACAGATTTAATGTTGGATATAATTAGATTTTTCTTCTATGTTGGCAAATGAAACAAAGCATCTTTGCAAATCTTTCGGCGCGGGCGAGCAATGCGAGTAAATATTTTTTTTATACCGACTAACCTCTTTTAACCTAATATACATAAAATGTGGTGTTATCATTGATCCTTTAAGAATCAACCTTTACAGTCAGTTAACATTTATCGATAACTTATGAAACAAAAGACAAGATCATAAGCCTTGATAATTTCCTTCACTCAATAATATTATCTCAACAAATGAAATTCAATCAAAAGAAAAATAAAATTGACAGTACTTATATAATACATATATTTAAGCACAAATATCCTTAAAAACAAAAAAAATCTAAGCCAATTTATATGCTACCCCTTTTTGTCATATCCTTTTTTATAGTTCATATGATAAAACTAAAAGAAAAACTAGTCAATCTAAACCATTCAATATTATAAGAATAGATAAAGTCATTATATCACACAAAAAAAAAACTAAATCAAATTAAATCCTTTTATCAATTTCAAAATGGCGTCATCGATTTTATTTTCATTTTCCATTCCGTTTGAATAAAATTCTTTTGTTAAACATAATTTTTTCCTTTTTTCTTATATCTGTAAGACCCATTTGTGTTTGTTCAGCGACCCCATCTATCTTTTTTATGGTATTTCTTTTCGATTTTTCGTTAAAATAAGAAAAAAAAAACTCCAAAGCATGAAGAAAACAAAAAAGGAAGTAAAGATTATTATTGTGTATTGTTCAGTTTTTTAGACGAAGGGTAGTTTTTGGTTTGGTTTATATGGGAATAGCGGGTTGGATGGTATATTTTTATACTTATTCTTAAGCTCCTGCTGTGTTTTACATTTTAAGAATTTTGTTCTATTTTGCAAAATAAACACATCCCTACAACCAGCTTGGAAAAAATAAAAATCCTTTAGCTCGCAGAATAAAAATAATATGGTTAAAAAAAGGTTATGTAAGAGGGTGTACGTTAGCTGTGTGTATATGGTTACTAAGATAAATAGATATTTCTTTTGTAATACAACAACAATATTATACAATAAAGGAAAAGAATTGTGTAATAAACCAAACCGAACCAAACTATATAAAAGAAATTTGCTGAAAAGAAGAAAATTCTAAGATACGTTTTTGTGAAGGGGTGAAGTATAACGAATGGATAAAATGTGTGTTTGTATTCAAAGAAAAATTGTCATAATTCATTTAAGTTAAATTATATGAAAATAATTTGGAAAAAAGTTCTCATTTAGACCTACTAAAATAGAAAATAAATTTTACTAAAATAAAACAGTAATAAGGGTTGAACCTGGAAATTATGAAATTCTTCTACAACTTTCGAAATAATCAAGCTTATATATTTTGCTTAAAAAAGTAAAAGTATTTTAGATCTTAAATAAATTCTTTCGCCTTTTCCGGATGTTGAATTCTGTTGAATTCTTGTTTGAAATCAAACCAATTTCACATCTCCAAAAAAATCATTGAAATTCTTAAGAGTCAATAACATTTTTGAATCACTGACGAAGAAAATCTAAACATAATAACTCATTTACGAATAAACACAACCGCACCTTAAATCACAAAATAGGAAAAAAACTCACTTGTATAATAAATAAATCATTAAGTTTAAGTTATTGTATCCAAAAATCCATATTTCAAGGAACATAAAATATTTGGTTACTTACTCGTATTGAAATATAATCCATTTTTATAATTTATTGAATTAAGTTGACAAATTCCATCCCACAATCACCCTCTTATGAAGAGATGGAAGTTTGTATATGTATATTATTATATATAATATGCTGAGTCACATGAAATTTATTTACTTGATTTTTTTTAATGAAATTTATTAATATATCGTGGTATATAAATTTATTATAATATTATTTATATACTTTTGAAAGAAACATAATTTGTGGTATAATAGAGATTTATTTTATGAATAGAAGAACATAAACTTGTTGTTAAGCATAAGTGAAAAAACCATTTCCGCCGAATCAGAAATTATATTTGAAATTCCATCAAAAGTTGTTAACTATTATTGTTACGTGAATTTGAAATTCAGTAGAATGCTACACCAAACATTACTTTCATCACTTTAAATAATTTCATCTTAAAACAAATTTCGGTTTTTGTACTAAAAATTTTGATCAAAATTGGGATATGAGCGAAGACAACCGAAGCGTAGAACTAAAAAATTTATTAATATAAGATACACATATTTGAATTAATATTACGTAATTTTGTTCTTAAATATATTCTATACAAAAAAAAATCCCAGCGGCAGGTATATCCGCTAGAAATAGGTAGATTTCGGGGTGAGACGGTTTTGTGTCCAAATGAAATTAGATAAGTCAGATTAGTTTAAATAAAAAATATAAGTAGAAACAGAATAATTCAAAAAAAATTATCGAACCAAATTAAATACATTATCCGAACTAACTCCATCAATACAATTTCGGAACAGTTTTATTTAAGTTGGTTTAAACTTTAAACTACTTTTAATAACATATTAAATCCACCAAAGATCAAATGAACTACGTCACAACTAGTGATGGGAACAATCGAATAAAAACAATCGAATTATTCGATTGTTGAAACATTTCGAATTATTCGATTGTTCATAACAGACACCGAATAAAAAATTCATTCGAATAAAAATAGTTACTAGTTTTTTTATTCGAAGTGTTTTCATTACTAGTTTTTTTATTCGAAGTGTTTTCATTACTAGTTTTTTTATTCGAAGTGTTTTCATTACTAGTTTTTTATTCGAAGTGTTTTCATTACTAATTTTTTTATTCGAAGTGTTTTTACAACTATTTTTGTTATTCGAAAGGGTTTTTTATTCGTAGTGTTTTTATTTGAATAACTGTTTTTTTATTAGTAATTGAATGGAACAATCGAATAAATAGTTATCGAGAGGTGGAAAAATAGTTGAACTAGGTCCTGTAGGTTGTTTTCTTTTCTTGATTTAAAAAATTATTTGCAAAATGTTTCTGAAAATACTTCAACTATACAATGAAAAATCTAAAAAGCTTTGAGTTATAATTATTTAATATTTTATCAAAATTTAAAAGGTATAATTGAAGAATTATTTTATATATATTATTGATAAATATTTGTTTGTGTATCTTTGTATTTTAATCTCTACAAAAAAATATTTTGCTGAAAAAATTGGTATTTGATGTGAGTTATTTGGAAAAATTATAGATAGAACAATAATATCCTAATAATATCAAGGAATGATAATTTTACATTATTTTTTATAATAGGCGTAGGTACTTGGTAGTTTTGTTTTGTTTATCATTCATTTGGAAATTAGTGATTCAACAATTAATTAAATAACAATCTAGGTCCTAAAAACGAGTTGTTAAAACATCGGCTTTATATATTTATATGTATAGTAGTACAATAACAATGAAATAAAAAATATTACATCAATGAAAAAGAATTTGAAGAAAAATTTTAATTGGTGTTTTGTTTTTGAGGATACTTAATATAGGTTTACTTGTTTCGTTTTTTGAGATAAAGGAGTAAAATAATTTAATGAATATTGTAAAAGTACCTATATGTACGTGCGTTGTTTATTTATATTTAAATATGTATTTTTTCTTGGCAGTGAATGAATTACTTTTGGAAAAAAGGAATAGAAGAATTTTATGCATATTGTCAGTGGCGTAGCTAGCATGGGTGGCACCCGGGGCGGATATTGTGGTGTCACCCCAAAAATAAAAACTGTCAATAATAATAAAAAGCCGATAAACATAATTTATAATTTTTTTTAATTAATACAAATGAGCATTATTATTATAAGCCCGCAAGTAATTTTTAACTAATTTTAATTTGCTGAAACTCCTCTCACACGAAGCCACTAAGACGCAAATAGTCATAAATAACTTTAGTGCGACCGTAAGAAATTCTAAAAAATCCCATTCGGAAGAAATTCTAAAAAATCCCATTCTACGATGAATTTCAAAAAGTCTAGGTACACCCAGTTAGAAACTGTAACATTGGCCGCTTTTAAATGCCTCCTCACCCTTTGTATCTCTATGAGGAGTTCTGTTGCCAATACCGCATCATAAAAACCAGTAAATTTTGATACCGATAATTTTAACTCTTTACTGTTCGCCAAAAGCTAAGTGTTTGTCTGCACAACCTCGAACAATGAAGCTAAATCTTGAACTGAGTTCAGTCTAGTTCGGAGTTCAACACTGAATCGGTCAAGACATTCCAACATGTGCTTTTTAAGTTGAGCCCTCAGTGTCAGTCCAACATCAGGTGCAAACTCACCACCCGTTCGTTTTTTGCGTTTTTATGACGAATTCGGCTTTCCATTGGAATGTCATAGTTCTCCGATTTTTTCGCAGCAAGATCTATTGCCTCTTCTACAATGAGACTTCATTATGAATTGACTCTATTTTTGTAGCTAATTGATCAATATTCAAGCCCGTGCTTTGCAATCCAATCTGAGCACAGATATTATTTCTCTTAGAATATCATTCCAAAACAAAAGATAGCAAAGAAACGAAAAATCACATGCTGCATTGTTAAGGTTCTGTGCAGCGCCTCTAGTGTCTACATTTTCTTGTTGATCACTTAACTTCTCAATTTCAGCCACAATCGCATCAAAGTTTTCGGCCAATACTTTTACTGCAGCATAATGAGCACTCCGATGCGCTGTTAAGAGTATTTTAACAGTTGCTTTGTTGTGTTTAGCAAGTACTTCCCAGCGGCTAGTCGAAGCAGAAAAACATGTAAAAATGGCTTCCACTGACGAGTGTTGGCCGTATAAATTAATTGAATGATCTTTGCAGCCGACAAAAATTGCTTTGTTATTTTTTGCTTTAATAATAGCTTGCACTTCTCCATGTATACTACTCATAACAGCTGCATTATCATAACCTTTGGGAGCGACAATTCATAACATCTATACCATCATTTTCAAGATTTTACACTGAAAAAAACATGTCCTATTTCCAATCGAAATGCAGTTGTCTCAACCTCACCGTGTTGGCAGATATGGCGAATCGAAATACGAGATTGATTCAACAACCGTACAATGATAAGCCGATACAGTTGAGACAATCACATGTGAAAATAAAATATAGTTCAATTAATCTCAAATACTTAAATTTTAAAATGAAAAATTCATGATATGAGGCCAAAGAAATATGTTTTCATGGAAATAGTTATTAACTTTATTCAACTACTGTTATATTGGATAGCACTTTATATTTTAATTACACCTCATTCTGTTATCAGAAAAATGTTACTGAGTACTGAGTAGTTGTCCAAATCACGGTGAAATTGTTTGTAAATATCTTTTCTTTGCATGAATAGTAAACTGCCATCTTCGAGATGAGGTTATCATTACTTCAATTTTTTTTTCAGTGTAAGAATTTCATCGCTTAAATCAGCGGCTTTTTTCCACGTAAAGGAAAAAATCCAAGGAATACTTCCTTGATTTCCACTTTACTACCATCAATTTTCACACAACGAATCACTTCTGACATTTGATCAATATGTGAAATGTCAGGTGTACTATCAAACATAATTCCAAAATATTTAACCGATTTAATTTCGTTGACAAGCTTAAACTTTACGTGGATCGCTAAAACATTTATGAACTCATTTTGTATATCTGGTGACAAATATGATACTTTTGGTGATTTACCATGCTCCAAATTCAAAATGTGTTCTTTTAACACTACATCATACTTTGACAATAGTTTGGTTAGTTCTAAGAAATTGCCTTTATTTGAAGAACTTTGTCCTTCATCATGTCCATGAAATGCTGGGTTTTGTTTAGATAAAAACAAAGTTATATCCAATAATCTTGATAAAAGATGTTTCCACTTCTGTTTTTTATTATATATTAATTGCAAGGCTGCGTCTCGTATCGTTTTATGAATTTTTAACCTCATTTCCAAAGTTTTCCACTTTTCAAAATTCTCCAGATGTTCATTTGAAGTTTCATGCTCGGCCACTTTGGGATTTAGTTTCCACCGCTTCTGATATCCAGTAGTAAATGTTGATTTTGTATTATTATTATTGGTGACAGCAAATACACGACAACAGAAGCAATACAGGACGCAAGTTATTATTTACAGGAGAATAAACAATCCATGGCCGTAGAATTTTTTCACCATTATTCATCATTTTATAAAACCATTCTTTAGAAAGATGGCGAACATCACCTTTTATGTCTAACCCGTGTCTAGATACAGTAACAAACGACCCTTCTCTATTTTGAAAATGTTCACTTTCTTTTTTTATGATTTCAATGCGAACATTACCAGAGACGAGTATATTCCAATGTGATACATCTCTTAAGTCCTGAAGTGATTCACCCATGCAAATACTGTCTTCAATAGTAGAAGCATTAGCGGCATTATCACTGTCATTTTCATTATTCCTTTCTAATTCGTCATCATAGGTTATCATTATTAATTCTGTATTGTTGCTGTTACTTTCCGAAGATGAGCCAATATTCTCTGAAACATTCATTGCATCAACGTGATAATCAGTTTCTTTTGATGAACCTTGGATATCATCGGGTTTTGTAACATATTTATAGATTTGGTCTTTCTCTGCTGGAACCAACTTTTTCTTTAAAAAGTATGAACTCCTCGTGGCATATTTATTTTTTGGGATATTTGCTAAACGAAATCTAATAGTAGTTTAATCAATGAGTGAAGTAGTGAAGTAGTTTATTCTCAAGCAAAAGTTTAAAATTCGAGCGAGGCACGAGCGAGAATTTTAATTTGCGAGAGAATAAAATTCATTATTCACGAATCGATTACAATACTTTATTCTCTGACAAAGATTTTATTATAAAAAAGAATTGTGTATTATAAAAAATAAAAACATTTTCTTCAATTAAAACAATAAATCTTTATTGTTTTAATTGATAAATCAAATTTCTTAATAAAAAAACCCTGATGATAAAAAACGCCCTTCTCATACAATCAACCAAGTTCAACTAAACGAAATAAGAGAATTACTCAAAATTTGATTTTTGAACAAAACTTATCAAAGCAAATGTGATTATAATTTGAAAATAATTTTAATGAAATCAAAATAATTTGACCAATTGGAATCATACCAATTGAATAAAAGTTTCATTAGGCAATAGGCTAAGTTCATTAGGCTATAGGTTAAAAAACAATACAATAATACATACTATTATTATCGAAAAAACATACAAATAAAGCTGATATAATTAAATGGAAGAGAATAAAAAAATATTTTTAATTATAGTATAGGTATCAGCAAAGCATTAATTCTAAATATATTTGTAGGATACATAATAGGTACATAGTTCATAATAAGTACACTGTGTTAACGACTAAATACACCGCCAAGAAAATTAATTTATTTAAATTTCCTTGTAACAACTAATATTAAATAATATTTGATAAAATGGAATATACAAATCATAGCCTAATATTATAAGGAACTATTTAAAAAAATATAAGTATGAGATCCTAAAAGATATTTTATATAAAGAATTGAAACCAAAATTAAATATCCAATTAGAATCATGATCAATAATTTACAAAATTGAATATGATTTTTGTGAAAAATTTTACATCGGGAAAACCGGAAAATGTTTTAAAGACTGATTTAAGGAATATCTGCCTAAGAAGAAAAATAAACAAAATTTAAAGTTTATTTTTGCAAACCATTTACATAGTTAATAACAATAGCTACACCACTTTTAAAAAAAATTGAAGGCTTTACATTTATGTAGCCAAGGATCTTTAAAAGAATCACTTGATGAGTTTGAAATTTCCAAGGGATTTAAAACCCAACAAAATGTAATTTTAAATGATAAGCTTTCATTTAACTCAAATATATAAATATATAAAACTGAAAACAAACAGTATGAGTATGTATCAACCTACAAAAATTTGCAAAACTGCAGTAATTGCATAACTGCCATTTTATTCTACAGTAATTATTTTTGTGTCCATTGAAAAACGATCTATTTCAATTTATTCTTTGAGTTTCAAGATTAAGGAAAAAAAATTATTTTGAGATCATTTATAAACACGGTAATTTGATTGTTTGTTAGTTTCCTTAGGTGTTTGCAATTAATTTGTTTGAAATGTAAAACATATATTAGGTAGTAAGGTTAAGCGGATATTTTAGAAATAATTTTGGAATAGAGACATTGTAACTCAAGGGTGCCACCCTATCGACAAAGGTTGCCACATTATCGACGTAAACCACTTTTTCTATACATTATTCAGCATATGTGTTTTTAGGGTGACCAGACGTCCTCTTTTAAGAGGACATGTCCTCTTTTGAAGCCAAAAAAATGCGTCCGGTATCTTTTTTTAAAATAATGCGTTTTGTCCTCTTTTTTGGCCATTCGTCAAACATAAATCGTCAAACATTTTAGGTATTTAATTTGGCTTTTGAATAAAGTTTTTTTAATTACATTTTAATGTGCTGGTAATACTATCATCGAACGTGCATGAAAAAGCTTGAGATTTAACCAGCTTTTTGTTATTAATTTTTAGTATTACCACAATGCAAATCTAGTTATATATCTATATATAAATACGTAAGCACTATTTTTGTGTTACAATTTCAAAATATGCGCCCCAACAAAAGTGGGACAATATGTGGAAGGGGGAAAAATATGAAGGTGTGTTTTTATGATTTTTTTTCCATTATCTTGTTTTTTTCAAGCTATTTGTTTTGTGGCGAACATTATAATTAAAAATTTTTAAAAATTAGCAGGCGATGAATTCCTTAATATTTATGAAAAAAACAAAAAAATATATTTTTTTCTGTGACGGGAAAAAAGTTTAACATTTTACTTCTGCTGACAGGTGCAAAAATGCTACTTTTCGTAAAATACTTTTTTCCCCGGGAAAAAAGTATGTACTTTTTTCCCGGATAGATAAAAATATATATATATAAATACATATATACACATAAATGACGAATATTATGAATATTTATGAACATTTATGACTATTTTAATGTTAATGAAAAGTTATACCGTTTTCTTCTTGATGTTAATAACTGGTTGTGACAAATAAAATGAAACTTAATTTTAAGTTTTTATTCAAGAAAAATTCGTATGGTGTGGTGAATATACATATTGTAATATTTGTTTAATATTATTTTTTCAATAATTATATTAATATTTATCCAGTCACAGAAAAAAATAGTGTATTATACACGGGAAAAATTGTAGATTTTAGCTCTCGGTTTTTTGTCTCCCTCCGCTTCGCGTCGGGAGACAACACAACCTCGAGCTAAAATCTACTACTTTTTTCCCTTGTATAATAAATAACTATTTATTATTCGGTTTTTGTTTTCTTTCCAAACAGTTTTGATAAAATTCTTGATTTTCGTAATGTAAAAAAATGCTTGTGTAATAAATTTGTTTTAAATCTTATTTTTCACTATTCCAAATTTTAAATATTATAATAAATGTTTTACTGTTAACATGTTAAGTCAAAATGTAATAAAATAAATTTATGGAAATCAAATCAAGACACGTCATTAATTAATTATAATGAGAAAACAAAACCATTGATGATGTCAAATATTCACGTTCTCCAATATCTTTAACTTCAACCATTTCATCAGATTCTTTTACACAATTCTCATTACATAGATTCTGCCATTATTTAAGATACTTTAGAAAAAGATAATAAATTAAGTGATTCGATAACTGTTGAAGATAATATTGAAAAATGCCGGACAATGCAACATTTAGTGAATCAGGATATCAAATAGTGCTAAACAACAAATTCTCCTTATATTGGATACAATATCTCCAACAACATTTCGATCATCATTTTTATCTCCTGGAAAATTCAACGCCACTAGCAGCCAATCTCAATATTAAAATTTACCTCCACTCAATGCAGTATCATCCAAAACTGGTAACTCCGACGATGAACAAACCTTCCAATGGAGTCAACTGTAAGAAGTATCAATTTTATAATTCAATTCAATTTTTTTTCTCCTTCTTAATTTAAATTAGTGCTTGCTTCATTTTATTGTAAAAAATTTAATTTTATTATAATATTCTTTTTTTCACAGCGACACAACACTCTTCTCGTAGATATCAGTCACAGTGATCACATATTCTTCCTGCAAGTCATTTATCCTATTTAGCAATAATCTTGTATCCTCCTAGTGACACATTCTTTTTTTTCTCCAAATTCTTATTTTTCGGCTTTGAAGCCATGCCAACTTCTTGTAGTGCGATTAAATTTTTAAAATTTTCTTTTTGTTTTTAAATCGATACTATGGGCCGAAGTCTAACATCTCCTTCCTTCGTAAGACCCACTCCACTCTTTTGAAATGATGGGCCGAAGTTTAACATATATTTCCTTTGTAAGACCCACTCTACTCTCCTTAACTTTTGGGCCGAAACAAACTTTTCGAATTTTCTGATTTTTAATTTCTATCCCTAACGTTACCCATATGTTACCATAACATGAACATCTCCTAACGTTAACCATCTATCTGTTGACAAAACAGATATGGCCCTTATGGATATAAAAATCAGATTCCATCTAATTAAGCAGAACCTCCAAATATCTGATCTTAAAGGAATATCTCCAACGTTACCCATATGTTTTTACAACATGAACATCTTCTGACGTTAACCATTTATCTGTTGACGAACAGATATGGTTCTTATGGATATTTAAAACGACATTTCGTCGTTAATCAGATATTTCTTCTCAAAGCTAACTTTTTCTATGGTACACGTCTCCAAAGTAAACATTGGTCTCAGTCAACTTTGTACTGTCAGACTTTACCAAACTTGTGTTACCATATGCACTCCTTTGCTTACGCTAAATTTCTGCTTATTCTTGCTTTTAATAGCTACTTTTCCAAAAATTAATTAATAATCAAGTTAATACATGCTAGTATTGTCTCAGTCAACTTTGATCTGTCAGACATTCAGCATCACCGATGTTACTTTTCCGCTTCTCGTATTTTAAACGAACCTTTTAACCTATGGTACGCATTTCCACATATATTGGTCTCAGGCAACTCAGCTCTGTCAGACCTATATCTCCACTCGTGTTACCATAACTCCATAATTGTTCGTTTCGTTTCTTTTTTTTTGCAGAACTCCAAGTTCGTAAGACCCATAATTTATTTTTTTCTCCACCAAATGGTATCGTTTTCTAAACAACATCCTTAAACTTTTTCTTATTCGCTACAACTGCTTGAGCAAAACTCTTTCCTTCTTTCCTCCTCAACTATATATCGTTCCATCTTCGATGGCACTAGGGGGGGAGTGTTGTGGCGAACATTATAATTAAAAATTTTTAAAAATTAGCAGGCGATGAATTCCTTAATATTTATGAAAAAAACAAAAAAATATATTTTTATTATTCGGTTTTTGTTTTCTTTCCAAACAGTTTTGATAAAATTCTTGATTTTCGTAATGTAAAAAAATGCTTGTGTAATAAATTTGTTTTAAATCTTATTTTTCACTATTCCAAATTTTAAATATTATAATAAATGTTTTACTGTTAACATGTTAAGTCAAAATGTAATAAAATAAATTTATGGAAATCAAATCAAGACACGTCATTAATTAATTATAATGAGAAAACAAAACCATTGATGATGTCAAATATTCACGTTCTCCAATATCTTTAACTTCAACCATTTCATCAGATTCTTTTACACAATTCTCATTACATAGATTCTGCCATTATTTAAGATACTTTAGAAAAAGATAATAAATTAAGTGATTCGATAACTGTTGAAGATAATATTGAAAAATGCCGGACAATGCAACATTTAGTGAATCAGGATATCAAATAGTGCTAAACAACAAATTCTCCTTATATTGGATACAATATCTCCAACAACATTTCGATCATCATTTTTATCTCCTGGAAAATTCAACGCCACTAGCAGCCAATCTCAATATTAAAATTTACCTCCACTCAATGCAGTATCATCCAAAGTTTCACAATTCAAAATCAATTATATCAATTAATCACACTCTGAAATAATGTGTTGTAGCTATTTTATTGGGAGGTCTATTTACAATTTCCATTTACAATGGCAGAATTTTGGCTACTGGGCGATTCCTAGTATTCTCTATTACCCATAAGGCTAAAGTTAGGTTTTTTATCGTTTTCTTTGAGTAAGATATATTTTTTTTAAAAAAAATTTGCTCTCAAAATATTTTTCAAACAAACTTGGATCTCATTAATATAGTTTGCGATAAATGCCACACAATTTAACTGAAGAGAAAAAAATTCGTGCTAAATGGTGCAAAGTAAAAATTGAATGACTTAATTTAAATACGGAAGATCAAATATGATATATAACATCCCAACTGGAGAAACAGATAAAAACCAGAGTTATTCATATGCACGTGAAATAACAATCTACAGTTTGGATGTTCAAAAATGAATTGAAATAAGCCAAAGTTGTTCGTTCACACAGTACTGTCATATATAACTTGTAGACTGCGATGGTTTAACAAATACCCCAAATGATAGAGCATCCTACTAGAATACCATATAATACTGATCATAACACGAATTATTTATGACACATAAGCCCAGCACTGCTCAGATGAAACTCGACCAGCTCCTTGGATCACCGGGAGGAATCAAAAGGAAATGAAAAAGAAATTAAAAAGAAATTAAATATAAATCAAATAGAAATGAAAAAGAAACGAAAAAGAAATGAAAAAGAAATAAAATAGAAATAAAAAGGAAAGAAAAAGAAATACCAGCAACAGTAATTTGTACATCGCCTAAAGATGTACAAATAAAAGAAATGAAAGAAATGGAAATAAAAAAATCACTTTTTTATTACTTTATCATTACCTCATTACTTTTTCATTACTTTACCATTACTTTATCATTACTACTCACTTTATCATTACTTTTTCATTACTTTTGCATTACTTTTCATTAGTTTTTCATTACTTTTTCATTACTTTATCATTACTTTTTCATTACATTTCCATTATTTTTTCGTTACCTTTTGTTTAGTTTTTCAATGATAAAGTGAGCAAGAAGTAACGCAAAAATAGCGGAAAAATAACGAAAAAGTAATGAAAAAAAAAACAAAAAAGTAACAGAAAACTGACGAAAAAGTAATGCTGCAAGACATGAAAACACTGTTTCTCTTGAGTGAAGTTTTATTCGGGTCGAGTTCACGAACGTAAAACGTTTTCATTTGGGGTAGGAAATGCAATTTTTTCTACAATAGTAAATAAACAAAGGGTGTTTATTATAAATTATTAAATTAGAAATTGGCAACATAACATTCAAAATTCATATTCTATTTTTTCACGGTAGCAACAACAATTTGTTATTTAAGGGGAAAAACATTTTCACAGGGATTAAGTTTGCATGAAAATAGACTTTTTATATGCTATCTTAGGAAAAAAGTTTTTTCATTGTGCATGCATGCTCAGATAGTAAATGTGATTCTTTTTATAACACCTTTTTTTTGGTTAGCTCGGAAATAATGTGAACCTTTTCTGATGAGTTTTAAAAATATTGACCACCCCCCTCTCACAATAAAAGTTTGTCCTCTTTTTTGTAATGCTCCATCTGGTCACCCTATGTGTTTTCAGACCTGGTCATTAAATAATCATGCTTGCATACTAAATAATATATCGTAAAAAACGGTCAATATGGTATCTATAGGAATATTCAAAGCTATTGAGTAATTGTGGTGATGGGATTCAATGCTCAACATGTTGATTCGATTAATATTGTTAAAATTTTATTTCACGTAATAACTCAAAAATTTTAAAAAGTAAAATAGATTCTTTTTGAACCAATAACACATTTATAGGACACATTTATAAGTTATCACAATTTATAAATTAAAATTATATGGATAACCTGGTTAAAATGGTTTCTAAGTGATTTATCGTTGAAAACATGTGATGGTTTGTTTAAGTTTTTTACGTTCGGGTGTCACCCCAAAACGGTTTCGAAGTGATTTATCGTTGAAAACATTGTGATGGTTTGTTTAAGTTGTTTACGTTCGGGTGTCACCCCAAAACGGTTTCGAAGTGATTTATCGTTGAAAACATTGTAATGGTTTGTTTAAGTTGTTTACGTTCGGGTGTCACCCCAAAACGGTTTCGAAGTGATTTATAGTTGAAAACATTGTGATGGTTTGTTTATGTTTTTTACGTTCGGGTGTCACCCCAAAACGGTTTCGAAGTGATTTATCATTGAAAACATTGTGATGGTTTGTTTAAGTTGTTTACGTTCGGGTGTCACCCCAAAACGGTTTCGAAGTGATTTATCGTTGAAAACATTGTGATGGTTTGTTTAAGTTTTTTACGTTCGGGTGTCACCCCAAAACGGTTTCGATTTATCATTGAAAACATTGTGATGGTTTGTTTAAGTTGTTTACGTTCGGGTGTCACCCCAAAACGGTTTCGAAGTGATTTATCGTTGAAAACATTGTGACGGTTTGTTTAAGTTGTTTACGTTTTGAAGTGATTTATCGTTGAAAACATTGTGATGGTTTGTTTATGGTTTTTTACGTTCGGGTGTCACCCCAAAACGGTTTCGATTTATCATTGAAAACATTGTGATGGTTTGTTTAAGTTGTTTACGTTCGGGTGTCACCCCAAAACGGTTTCGAAGTGATTTATCGTTGAAAACATTGTGATGGTTTGTTTAAGTTTTTTACGTTCGGGTGTTACCCCAAAACGGGTGACACCCGGGGCGGACCGCCCTCCCCCCCCCCGCCTCCCCCCCTAGCTACGCCTCTGCATATTGTAGAAGTATATATCCGTTGTTTATTTATATTTAAATATATTTTTCCGTTGTAAATAAATTACTTTATTTGTTGTTGAAAAAATTGGATTTATTGATTTTGACAAAAATATTATACGGAATTAAAACGAGGATTTTAATTAGAATTTTTAGTAATATTGTTAAATCTTAACATTTTGGGATTTCATTAAGTAGGAGAAATTAAACAAACTTGTCTGTTAAATATATTGGTTTTGCGTATTTTGATTATTGTTGAGTTATGACTGTTGATTTATTAAACTTTAGATGTAACAGGTATCAAGACATCAAAGTGTGAAACTCATAGTGTTTGCTGAAGATTTTTTTGAAATATTGTTTTATGAAATTTATCTATAACGATTGTAGGATTTATAGGTTCAAGATATGATACCCTTACCACTGTACCAAAAGATTAATTACAGCCGTTTGTGATGAAAGTAATTTTACACGAATTAACTGCTGATTAGTTTACGAATAGATAAGCAGGCAAGGTCTTCACTGTAAGCAAGTATTCAATATAAATGTTTTTCAAATGAATAAAATGGACAAATCACATAATGTTAATCTGTTGTTACTTTACGCAGATAACTGATTTAATAAGTTTAATGGAAAAAATAAATAAAGCAAAGTTTTTTTATAGTTTTACTGTTACTTTATGTATATTTACCTTGTTAGGCCATCTTCTGGATTCTCACCTAGGCCATTTTCTAGAGTGTTAGAACGAAGGTGGAAGCAAAGTTGAGAATGTTTTGGGTCCTAAAATATTGGAAGACATCATAGTGGCAATAAAAGATCAAAATTTGTTGTTTTCACTAATATAATGATTGATTCGTCAAGCAAAAGAAGCCAAACTTGTTATATTACAGTACAGTACTTTTTATGAGTAACTGGCTTACAACATAAGTTTATTGATTTTTACAAAAGTGCCAATGAACCAGCAGATAGTATTTTTAGCTATACTTCTGAGTTCTTAAAACTCTAAATTTAAAATTGTCTAGTGTTACTCCATTGGGACTGATAAAATGGCCTCATCCATTACACTTACACTTTGAAAGTGCTAACCAAACAAGTTAGAATAAAATACTGAAAGCCCATGTGATATTAATTTTTAAAAAATGTAGCTAGATCGTTTAACTCAATACTGAAAATACGCATATAGACATATTCATCCTTACCTAATAGAAACATAATTTTTTTATTATTAAGTTTTTTTTTTAAACTGAAAAATGAAGTGGCCAAAATCCTAGGAGTTTTTTAGTTTTGCGACCCTAGGGGTGGTGTGTTCTACTTTGTTGACGACAAAAAAACACTTCGAATAATTATTCGATTGTTATAACATGTCGACTACTATTTATTCGATTGTTGAAATCATTCGATTGTTCCCATCACTAGTCACAACTACAATTATACCATCACACATAATTTATGATCAAACATTATCAAACAATTTTATTTCAAAATCATTTTTTCTTGTTGTGTTTTTTTGTTCTTATTTAATCTTTTTTCAAACGGTTACTTAGTAAAAAAAATAAAAACAAAAGAGATTTTGATAATTTTTCTATGGTATTAAATGGCTTGATATTTTTTTTGCAAGAGGTTCATTATAACGCTTATAAAAATGGAACCTGGGTTAGAAAGCTGAAATTTTTTGAGGCTATAGTTGAAAAGTATGTTTAAAAGCTAAGATGAATTTAAATAACATAAACTGAAACATGATGAAAGCATTGCCTTTTGCGTTTGTTTTCATTTCAACAAGACCTAGGGTCTCAACCGTTAAACTTGAACTATTTTTTTTTGAAAATTTTGGAAAGATTTATATTTTAAGTACGTGAAAAAAAGTTTTCAAATATAAGCTTGGCCATTTCAGCTAGATCAAGGACAGCAAAGTTTAGTAAATTTTTAAAACAGCTGATTTTTGAGGAACCTGAAACCCCAAGGTTGTCATCTGGATAAAAATGATAAAAAAAGGTTCAAATATTCAATATTTTTAAATTTTATTAAAATATTATTATTCAAACGGAAGTTATAGCGCCCTAAATTGTTCGAGTTTTTAGGCTCTAGCCGCTTAATCGGTACCCGGATATGGCCAGTTCACGAATTTGTCCAAACATTATTTGCCGAAATATACACAGAAAATTATTTTGGTGTAGGTCGAAAAATGCGACCGTGAGAGTGCCGCTAAATTCCGTTATACCTCATATCGTTATATATATATATATATATATATATATATATATATATATATATATATATATATATATATATATATATATATATATATATATATATATACATATATATATATATATATATATATATATATATATATATATATATATATATATATATATATATATATATATATTTATATATATATATATATATAAATATATATATATATATATATATATATATATATATATATATATATATATATATATATATATATATATATATATATATATATTTTTTTTTGTTTTGTTTTTCCATCTCCGCTTATCACATATAGTCGTTTGGCATCAAAATTTTCCGAAATTCCGAGATGAAGCCCATTGCAATAGGTAGATTTTTATATGAAATCTACCTAAAATGTAAATAAATAAAATGATGAAAAATATAACAAAAATTTCAACAAAATAAAATTTAATCAAAAACATACAAAATTAAATACAATATCTTGGAAATGGCCAGATTTCAGCTCTAAATAAATACTATAAAGGAATCGCCTTATGTAATTTATAACCACCCCTTTACATATAGACACTCTAACTCTCTGTAGGCATTGGTAGAACAACGTTGGTAAAAAGAATAAACATAGGCTATGTTAGTGAGGTAGTGATTATACTCAGTGGGCCTGGCACCATCTAGTCGAATTTTCGCGCCTAATAATAAACAGGTTTCTGTTTATACCGGGAATTAACAATTATAAGTAAAAAACCATCAAATGGCCTCTGGCCCAGGGAAATCTCTATTTGGACAATTAAAACATAATAATGAAAAATTTGACAACGATAAAAATAATGTTTATAAAAAGATAAAAACAGGAAAGATAGTAGGTGAAAAACGCGTGAGATCAGCAAAAAACATGCAATTTTGGAAATGAGGTTTTAATTTTGTATATTTAGGTATTGATATTCGTTAACATCAATTAAAAACAATTTTCTGCGTTTTTAGTATTTTTTTTTAACCCTGTCTTAAGATATAAGGTGATGAAAAATCAAGAAATGGCCCGACCCTGGTGTATTGAAATGGCTCTACAGTCAAGACTACTGAGCGGATTTTAATGTTATATAGCTCAAAATGCAGGTATTAAACAGAGCTAATCAAAATAATAATTAACATTAAATGACCTTGATCACTTTCTTTTAGAAAAATAACGGTAAAAATTTCAAATTCGATTTTCTAGAAATGCGTATTTTTTTAATTTTTGATTTTTTAATATGTGAAAGGTACATATGTTACTAACTTTATAAAAAATTTTTTGCTTTTTTTTATTAATTTTATTGCAACACGCCTTAAAATTTTTCATCATAAAAATAAGTGGAGTTAAAAAACGAACAGTTTTTTTGGATTTACATATATGTTTTTATAATAAATTTTTAATTTAACTCAAAATAAATAGTTTGCACATTTTTATTTAACTCAAATTAAATATTAACATATTTTTTATTATATATTTAATTTTACATTACTACATTTCGTAGATTTAGAATAACGTCTAGCTAAGATTGATCCATCATTTGTAGGAATGTATGAGTGATATCCTCGTGTTCCAGGAATTGTTTTTAAATTGGTGTATCTATCAGCTAGTTCATTTCGTTTTGCAAACAAAGAAATCCCTCTGCATTCTGTCACTATATATGACAGTGGTGAGTGAGTGATCGCAACAGTTTGACTGTTTGCAGGCATAATGGATTTGATTTCATCCGAACACTGCTGAAGAAGGAAGATAAAAAACAACGAGATCAGAAAAAATTAACAATTCGTTTAGCAGGCTTTGGAACAGAGTCTAAAAGAGCCATTATAGTAACAGATGCAGCCCTCCAAACTTGGTAACAATGCTCGCGGCATAATGCGGCCTGTTAACGATTTGCAAAATTATAAATGGCCTTTAATGGTAAAACGGCTCCCCATCCCTGGTTTAGACTAATATTATACTTTTCCCTAGTTTTATTTTTTGTTAACTTAGGTGTAGTGGAAGTATTGTGTTTGTTTTATGGGGAAAAATTGACTTCTAGTTAATTTTTAATCACAATATTAATATTCGATATAGTACATTTTATCACAGCAAATATTATATTATTTTTAACACAAAAATATATATTATGTGTACTTCAATTACCAGATTATAGCATAGATCAGAACATAGTGCGGCTACAGTACTGCGATCAAGAAAATCGTTTGTACCTCTTCAACTAACTACTTCTTGGTGAACTGTACGTCCTCGTTACCTAGTTAGAGCTTCGGATGTAATGGAATTGGAGGAACAGTAAAAAGAAAAGCAGCTAGAGCGAGTCTTAAGAGAGAATGCGACCATGTTATATCAACACCGCTGGAGTTATATAACTGGACAGCAGCTCCAGGCAGTTTTCAAGATAACATGCATTTTTCTATGAAAGGGAGGCAAGTAACATTGCAAAACGAAATCAACTAGCTGATAGATACGCCAATTTAAAAACAATTCCTGGAACACGAGGACATCACTCATACATTCCTACAAATGATGGATCAATCTTAGCTAGACGTTATTTTAACTCTACAGAATTTAGTAATGTAAAATTAAATAAATAATAAAAAATGTGTTAAATATTTATTTTGAGTTACAATTAAAAATTTATTATAAAAACATATATTTATGTAAATCCAAAAAAAACTGTTCTTTTTTTAACTCCAAAAAAACAAAAAATGTCCCCTCCTGAATTTTTTATAAAATGTTAATAACATATGTACCTTTCACATATTAAAATATCAAAAATTTAAAATTTACGTATTTCTAGTAAATAGAATGTGAATTTTTTACCGTTATTTTTCTAAAAGAAAGTGTTTAGGGTTATTCAATGTGAATTATATTTTGATTAGCTCTGTTTAATACGTACATTTTGAGCCATATAACATTAAAATCCGCTCAGTAGTTTTGACTTTAAAGCCATTTCAATACACCAGAGTCGAGCAATTTTTTGATTTTTCAACACCCTGTATCTTAAGACAGGGTTAAAAAAAACTAAGAACGCAGAAAACTTTTTTTATTGGTGTCAACGAATTCCAATACCTTGTAGAAATACTCGTGACTAGGAAAATGAATTTTGAACACAACACATAGATTTAATTTTATTTATTTTATTTATAACAATAATTTTGTTACCCTCCGGTCGGAGCTTCAATTTAAAACTAAAGAACTAATTTTTATGTTTATTAAAATTATTTGTTTTAATTAAAAAGTCAATTCATCATTTTAGGTAGATTTCATATAAAAATCTACCTATTGCAATGGGCTTCATCTCGGAATTTCGGAAAAATTTTGATGCCAAACGACTATATGTGATAAGCGGAGATGGAAAAACAAAAAAAAAAAAAAATTATATATATATATATATATATATATATATATATATATATATATATATATATATATATATATATAACGATATGAGGTATAACGGAATTTAGCGGCACTCTCACGGTCGCATTTTTCGACCTACACCAAAATAATTTTCTGTGTATGTTTCGGCAAATAATGTCTTGGACAAGTTCGTGAACTGGCCATATCCGGGTACCGGTTAAGCGGCTAGAGCCTAAAAAGTCGAATAATCTAGGGCGCTATAACTTCCGTTTTAATAATAATATTTTAATAAAATTTAAAAATATTGAATATTTGAACCTTTTTCTATCATTTTTATCCAGATGACAACTTTGGCGTTTCAGGTTCCTCAAAAATCAGCTGTTTTAAAAATTTACTAAACTTTGCTGCCCTTGATCTAGCTGAAATGGCCAAGCTCATATTTGAAAACTTTTTTTCACGTACTTAAAATATAAATCTTTCCAGAATTTAAAAAAAAAATGATCCAAGTCCAGAGGTTGAGCCGCTAAGTTTGTTGAAACCAATACAAACGCAAACGGCTATGCTTTCATCATTTTTGAGTTTATGTTGTTGAAACTCCTATTTTCTCTTAGATACATTTTTCATTTATAACGTCAGAGATTTTCAACATTCTAACAAAATAGGTTCCAATTTTATAAGCATTATACTACACCTATTGTGTGAAAAATCTAAAGCCAGTGAATACCACTAAGAAAATTATAAAAACCGAAAAAAATTGAAAAATAAATAAATAAAAACACAAAACAAATCATATCTAAATTCATGCATACAATGGGCGCTTAAAAAATTAAGTATATGGAACGTATTTTTACCAATCAATTAGACTAAATAATTACAGATAAGTGTTAAACTTATAAACATTAAACAAAATAACCGTAATCCCAAACAACCTTAAAATAAATTTATTGTAGATAGATAAAACTACATACATCACCCCTAAAATCAAATTAAAGTTTTTTTTCTTTGTCTATTTAAAAAAAAACAAAAATTGTGGGAAAATGAAAAGAAGGAGTTAAGTATTGGTTTTTGTTTATAGGTATTTGTTTTGTTTTCGAATTGTTTAAAAAAAACAACATTTGAATATTATGAGATTGATAATGTTTTTCTAATATTTTTTTAGCTAGATTTTTTTATAGGTAGATTTCATAGAAAAATTACATTTTCTATTTACCAAAATGAATTGCATTTTGGGTTAAACTAAATTTCCAAGCGGTTTTTAGAAGATTGCATATATTTAATGAGGTATTTACTTTTATGTAAGAAAATGTTAGTAAAATACGTGAAATAGAGAGATAATAGATCTGCAAATGGAAATGATAATTAAAACAATGTGTGTATGGAAATTGTTCTTAACTTGTTGAAAATATTGGTTGGAAAAAATGTTTTGCGTTGTTGTAGTTGTATGCACCTATATATGTGATGTATGCGTATGGATAGTTGTAATCATATTAGAAGCAAAAAATGGTTTAAAAAACCGTTGAAATTATGCAATGGTAATTATCACCTTATAATCGTTTCTAAATTAGTTTAAACTAGACTGTTAGAAGTGTTAGTTGCAACAAAAATTATAAGTCAACAAAATAAGAATAATTATTTTAATTATTTGATATATAATTATTTAATGCTAAAGTCGTGTTTCAAATGTTTTCGGTGAAAATTTCCAACTTCCTACGAAAAACAACAAAAAAAAAAAATCTTGTACTCTACCTCAGTGGCGGTAATTAAATTTTTTTAGGTAGATTTCGCATAATTTTAGTTAATTTTATATCTATTTTAATTAATTTTACATTCATTTCCATTAATTCACAATATGTTTTTTAAAATGAATTGTTAGTTTTATTTGTATCTAATCTTAGTTTTTTTTAAAGTAATCTGATAAATCCGATTCTAATTGCACACATAACTGTCTGATCCCGAAATCTACCTATTTCTAGCGGATATACCTGCCGCTCGGACTTTTTTAGTTTTGCTTTTGTTTTTTATAATTTTATGGGAAACAAGAGTTTTTAAACATTTTATGTGAAATAAGAGTTTTTTTAATAATTTTATGGGAACAAGAGTTTTTAAACATTTAATGTGAAATAAGAGTTTTTTAATAAATTTATGGGAAGCAAGAGTTTTAAATAATTTTAAGTGAAACAAGAGTTTCCTGCTTTATTGCGCGTGTTTGATAAATAAGCAATTCTAATAATGAAGAATGACCTCGATGTTATGGGTTTACAACACCTTCCCTCTTAAGTGAAATGATATTCCATAGATTATCATTTAAAAAAAAAGTATAGTTTAATAAAAATTAAAGTAAATAAAAATTTGTTTATTATTATTTTACATATGTCATATTTACATATGTTGCTTATTCCTAAATCCTAATTTGTTTCATTTATTTCCGGTTGTTCCTCCGGTTTATTTATTTCTTCCCTTTTGCATTTAACTTTGCATTTTAGGAAATAACATATTAATATTATTATAGCAGATAAAATAAAAATTCCGTACAAACTATAAATGTGAAAATGGTGAGATTCCATTCCTTTGTTACTATTTTTCAAAAATGTACGCTCTTTATTCTGGAGTTCCGAAATGTGTGTACTTATCTCGTTGAGTTCATTATTATAGATTATTTGAGACGTTTTTACTTTGGGCAATAGTTCTTTATTATTCGAGAAATTAAAATTTTCATTGATGTGCATTGTCAAATTAGTAGTAAATGAAATTTGTAATCTTAATTCAGAATTATAATCACTGCTAGAAAACAGTGTAATTTCGCCATTGTACAAATAACAATTTTTCTTAAAATATATTAAACCCGTTCCCAAAATCTCAATGTTAGAATCGGTCCCGTTACAGTTTACATTTATTTTTTTTTGCTATCGGCGATATGAATAACCAATGACCAGGATTATTTAATTTAATCCATATGTCTGAATATAAATTTAAAAAATGAATTTGACAACTATCCGCATTTATTTTTTGTTGGTGTCGCAGATGTATAGCACAATGATTGTAGTTAGAACTATATCTTGGAGAATCTTGCTTACATATTAATTGTTTCGAACCAATTTTTATGCAATTTCTGATTGTCTCTTTTTCGAAAAATAAATAGAATTTATTATATTGATCTTCGGCAATATAATCATTTTTGATTGAAATTAACGCGTATGTATTGTTGATAAATAGTGTAGGGATACTTATTATTTTAAAAAGTTTATAATTATTTAACTGAATTAATGGAATCTCTACCACAAAAATTAATTTACCTTCTTTAAATTTAGCATCTAATTTAATTAAGTTATATATTTCAAAAAGATTATCAGTTATAATCGAAAAAGGAAATTTTAATCTTATTGGTAAATTTGACTTAATACTATTTAATAACGATGTCAGTTTCGTTGGAACTATTAAATGAGGATGTAACTTGTGGTTTTGTGCCATCATTATTATGTTAATATAATCTGTTTGTTTTAATTGGAAAGAGCTTAACAACCCTATAATTAAATTGTTTAATTCTTCATATTTTTGTATTTTATAAATTTTATTGTTTTCAATTTTATTTTTATTTTGTAATTCATCTATTTGATTATTGATTTCATTAAATTTTTTGTTAAACAAGTTATAAGTTCTATTTGTACATTCGACAGAACTTTTTAAAATTGAGGTTTGTTCTAATAACAAATGATTAAATTCTTTATCTTGTTTTATTATTTTATTTATTTGTCCGTCATAATTAGTTGCGTCCTCGTCATCGAGAGTACCAAACAGTGTTTTAGATATCCTACCAATACCATTAATTATACCTCGCTTATTTCTTTTAGATTTTCGTTCAAATATCTCTGTTAGAAAATCATCGTCGACTGTAACATCTCTAAAACTATGTTCTAAATAATTTTTAAGCTTAAACAATAGTCATTTCTCGTGTGTACATCTTTACATATTGCCAGTGTTTGTGATATACAGTCTTCGAGCATCTTGAATTCTTGATGATATGTATCTAGATTTAAATAAGTTACGATTCGCCAACTAGATTCATATATGTTAACTGTTCCTATTTCTTCGAAATAAATTCCGTTAGGGTTAGTTATGGTTGTCACATTAAAATCGGCAAAACAAGTGCCTATGAAGTTGAGAGTGACATAAACAAAAAGACTCATTTTCCTTGTTTTCTAAAATTAATTAAAAAAATTTATTAAGTTGCAAATCAATTTTGATTACAATTTTTAAGACGATTATTGTGAACCGTACGAGTTTTATTTCCTATTTTTATTATAGAATTTTCTGCGCTAGGTGTTTCTAAAACTAAATAAGGACCAAGGAATAATGGATTAAGTTTTTTATTTTTGTTAAGTTCGTTTTTCAAATATACTAAATCACCTTTATTTACCAAAAATGGTTTAGATGTTTTGTCATAATAAGTATTAGATTTTTCTTTATTTGCTATTAAATTTTTCCGCGCTATTAGATGTGAATTCTGTAATTTGTTTTTTAAGTCAAAAAGATAATCATATATAATATAACGAGTCGTCAAATAATAGTCGATTATTTTTCATAATCATTATTACGAATGTCATTTGAGGTCCCGAGTGCGCGTAGCGCACGAGGGAAATTTTTGACCTCAAATGGCATGAGTGGTAATGTTGAAAAATAATCGACTAATAATTTGATGACGAGTTGTATTTAGCAGACAATTTAACGAACAGAAATAGTAACATTATTTCATACAACATATTCCTTTGTTGTCAAACAAAATTAAATATTATTTCATCTTAGTAGGCGCATAAATGTTATAAATTTGTAATTTATTTTTGAAAAATAAACATAAACATGCAATCATTTATGAATGAAAACGGACATTTTTACTATTTGCAAATTGCATTTTCACATAATTTTGTATATGCATTTTGGTTTTAAATTAATATATTAAAGTAGGCGGAAAATATTCGAAAATATTCGCTATTCCTACCAGAAAAAAATAATCGAAACAAATCGTTTTGATTTGCTAAAAAATAGTAAATGAAGCGTTTTGATTGGACCTTATTGAAACTTTTGTTTTTGAGTTGAATTGTCATCATAATTATACATTGCTTCTGGTTCGCATGTTAAAGAAGTAGGTAATTTTGCTTTAGTACCGAATAATAATTCAAATGGAGAATAATTTGTAGAAGTATGGGGAGTTGTATTGTAAGTAAACATGGCATACGGTATCCACTCATCCCAGTTTAATGGATCATTTGTACAAAAATTTCTAATATATTCGCCCAATGTTCTATGAGAACGCTCTAAAGCGCCGTTGGTTTGAGGATGATATGCTGTACATTGAATTTTCTTTATTTTTAATAATTTACACATCTGTTTAAAAAGGTTGCTAGTGAAATTTGATCCCTGATCCGTCAAAACACTAATAGGGGTACCAAATTTACATATTATATTTTTAACAAAGGCTTTAGCAACTGTTTCTGCTTCTTGATTTGGCATTGGAATTCCATCTGAAAATTTTGTTAAATCATCCTGTATTGTAAGAATATATTTTTGTCCTGAAAAGCTTTCAGGTAGAGGGCCAACAACATCTAGAAATATTTTTTTCTGAAGTTGTTGTAATTTTCATAGGAATTTTATTTATTTTACCTATTTTATTCTTTTGACATAACGTACAGCTTCTTATAAACTTTTTAATATCTTTAAACATGGTTTTCCAGTAGTATTTTTGCTTGATTTTACTAAATGTTCTAGATACACCCATCTGTCCACCTAAAGGATTTTCATGATATTCCTGTAAAATCGTATTTATCACATTTCTATCAATTACTTCAACATGATTTGAATCTTTATTTTTTATATTTGTATGCTCGCTAATTTGTTCACTAATATTATTTTCGTTTTTTGCTATATCAACTTTTCCATTATTTATAATTTCTGAAATTTCTGGTATATTGTGATTATTATTCGTTATTATTTTGTTTGACTGAGCTCGTGTCACAACATTAATCTGAGAAGTGGTCATAGGAATTCTAGAAAGTGCGTCGGCATTAGTATTAAGTTTACCAGGTTTATACATTACTCTATAATCGTATTCTTCTAACTTAATACGCCATCTCATTAATCTAGATGAAGGATTTTTAATATTGCATACCCATACCAATGGTTTGTGGTCTGTTATAATTAAAAAACGTCGTCCGTAGACATACGGCCTAAAATACGTAACAGCCCAGACAATTGCTAACAATTCTTTCTCAATGGTGGAATAGTTTCGCTCAGCTTTATTTAAAGTTCTACTTGCGAAAGCAATTGGTAGATCCACTGAACCTGTTCCTTGTGAAAGTACTGCACCTATAGCATGATCACTAGCGTCTGTTGTTATTGTAAATTCCTTAGAAAAATCGGGATACTGAAGGATTGGAGGATTCACCAATTTTTCTTTTAATTTATTGAAAGCTTCGTCACAAAAACCATTCCATTCGAATTTGACATCCTTTTTTAATAATTTGTGCAATGGTTCTGATAATTTTGAAAAGTCAGGAATAAACTTTCTGTAATAGCCAATTAAACCTAAAAATGATTTCACATCTTTTGTACAATTTGCTCTAGGAAAATTTTTCACAGCAGAAATTTTTAAAGGATCTGGTTTAATTCCTTTATCAGTAATTACATGACCTAAATAATTTATTTCTTTTCTCAAAAAATTACATTTATCTGGTTGAAGCTTCAAATTATTATGTTTAAGACATTCTAAAACATCAATTAATTTGTTATTGTGATCCCTAAGATCATATCCGTAGATAACAATGTCGTCCAAGTAAACAAAACATTTACTTCCTTGTAAACCAGTAACTACAGAGTTCATTAATCTCTGAAAGGTCGCAGGCGCACCTTTTAACCCAAATGGCATACGATTAAATTCGCAGTTTTCGGTTTGTCTGCTTTACTCATATTAACTTGATGGAAACCACTGGCTAAATCCAGGGTTGAAAAATATTTGGATTTACCTAATTGTTCTAAAATTTCTGTAATATTTGGAAGAGGATAAGCATCACCAATGGTAACTGAATTTAATTTTCGGTAGTCTACCACCACGCGAAACCTTTTCTGGCCAGTAGAATCTGGACGCTTCGCAACTAATAACAAAGGCGAATTCCAAGCGCTGGAACTTGGTTGAATAATATTTTTTTCCATCATTTCGTTAACTTGTTTATTTATTTCTGATCTCTGAGACTCAGGTAATCTATATGGTTTTGAATTTATGGGAGGCTGATTAGGACAAATTGGAATATTATGCTCAATTGCACTGGTAGAAGTGAAGTGATCTCCTTCGAGATAAAAATACTCATTATATTGTCGACATATCTCTAAAATAGACATTCTTTCTTCGTTATTTAAATCATCTAGTTTTAGAGAAGATTCTAATGTTTTCATACGTTGTTCCACATTACAATTAATTTGTAAAACTTCGAAATTGTTTATACTAAACAAATTTAATGGAACATCATTTAATTCTATATCATTTTCAGTAGAGTTTAATATACTCACTGTTACTAAATAGTTCTCTGGCTTGACTAAAGAATTTGAGATAAAAAC
>CAVNZG010000060.1:0-97631 GCA_963693315.1 Diogma glabrata
GAGAATGATAAACTTTTTTAAAGTTTAAAAATTTTCTCATTGGTTCGAAACTAGATCGCTCTAAAATTGTATGGATTGCAAAAAGTTTCATAATTTGCAACATAATTTTTTAGATTCAGTTCTTATATTATTCTTGATGGGAGATTTTCCATCGGGGTGATGTTATATCACAAATAATTTACTGAATTAATTGTCAACCATTTCAATTGAGATTTTGTTTTTTGTTTTGCGTAGAAATATAGAAAAAAATCATTTTTGGACAGTACAAAAAATAACTATTTTTGGGACTGACCATTACAATCCAATGCAACACACAAAATATGGAGGGGCTGAAATCTCAGGCTCTGAGATATCAAGACTTCGGTTTTGGTTAAGGGTTTTGATATAATTTTCGGCATAAAACTTTTATGAGGACATTGTTTTTAGTTTTGAGCAGCAATGTATATCAAACCTAAATCTTTTTGTTAAAGTACATGTATTTTTTTATCTCTGTTTGGAAATTTATTAAAAAAACTAACATATCAATACGTTGTCGGAAAATTATAACAGATCATAAATTAACATTATTTAGTGAAAAGCTGTGCTGATACAATCAGCAAACTACTCAAAAACCGCTCCATTTAGCGTTTCGAGAAAATATTACAAAATCACAAATTCATGTTTCTTTCAAAATTCCAAAAATATTGTAAAAATTAAATAAAATTCAAGCTTTTTTCAAAATTCTAAAAATATTACAAAAATTATTACAAAATCAAAGATTAAATTTTTTTCAAAAATTCTAAAAATATTGTAAAAATTATAACAAAATCAAAAATTGAAACTTTTTTCAAAATTACAAAAATGTTTCAAAAATAAGAATAAAATCAAAGATTTAAACTTTTTCTAAATTCCAATAATATTCCAAAAATTCTTAAAAATTCAAAATTTTTCTAAAATTCTAAAAATATTGCAAAAATTATTAGAAAATCAAAAAACAAACTTTTTTCAAAATTCCAAAAATATTTCAAAAACTATAACAAATTCAAAAATTTCCATGTCCAATTTCTTTTCAATTACATTTACGTCATAAAAACACCTACATTTTTTTTCCAAAAAGTTGGCTAAAAAAATAAATGAAATTGTTTTTTGACACACTTGACATTATGTTTTTGACAAACTTATCAAAAATTCATATTTCTTTCAAAATTCCAAAAATATTGTAAAAATTAAATAAAATCAAATATTCAAACTTTTAAAAACTATAACAAATTCAAAAATTTCCATGTCCAATTTCACTCATTACATTTCATGTAATACAAATAATAAAATTGTTTTTTCCAAAAAATTGGCTTAAAAAATAAATGAAAATCGTTTTTTTGACACACTTGACAATATTTTTTTGACAAACTTATAATTCAATAAAATTCTCAATAATAATAATTTCATGTTCATTTAAATTTAAAATTTCATACAAATACACTTGACAACATTTTTTGACAAACCCATAATGCGATAATCTAGATTTTGGTCTTACATACTAATCAAGATTTCTCCAAATTCATTTGGGAATTATTATTAATTTCTTAACCTCACTATGTGTGAACTTTGCAGGATAGAAGGATTTTTATTATTCCGTACCATACTTAAGTCACTTGTGCAGTTATTATGTCATACTTATGTCACTTGTGCAGTTAGTTGATTGTTTCCAATCAATTAGAAATTAATTGTTGCAACAACCATCACGCTTCTTAGTAAATCATTTTTTGAAAATTTTTCAATTCGATAATATGGAGGGGCTGAAATCTCAATCTCTGAGGTATCAAGACTTAGTTCTGGGTTAAGGATTTTGATATAGTTTTCGGCAAAAAACTTTTATGAGGACGGATTTTAGTTTTGGGCAGCCTTGTATATCAAAGATAACTCTTTGTTAAAGTATAAGTATTTTTTTATCTCTGTTTAGAAATTTATTACAAAACTAACATAAAACATCAATGACAGATCGTAAACTAACATAAATTAGTGAAAAGATGATACACTCAGCAAACTACTCAAAAACCTCTTCATTTAGCGTTTCAAGAAAATATTACATAATCACAAATTCATGTTTCTTTCAAAATTCCAAAAATATTGTAAAAATTAAATAAAATTCAAACTTTTTTAAAAATTCTAAAAATATTCCAAAAATTATTACAAAATCAAAGATTAAATTTTTTCAAAAATTCTAAAAATTTTGTAAAAATTATAACAAAATCAAAAATTGAAACTTTTTTCGAAATTACAAAAATGTTTCAAAAATTAGAACGAAATCAAAGATTTAAACTTTTTCTAAATTCCAATAATATTCCAAAAATTCTTAAAAATTCAAAATTTTTCTAAAATTCTAAAAATATTGCAAAAATTATTAGAAAATCAAAAAACAAACTTTTTTCAAAATTCCAAAAATATTTCAAAAACTATAACGAATTGAAAAATTTCCATGTTCAATTTCTTTTCAATTACATTTACTTCATAAAAACACCTACATTTTTTTTCCAAAAAATTGGCTAAAAAATAAATGAAATTGTTTTTTGACATTATGTTTTTGACAAACTTATAATGCCATAATTCTCAATAATAATAATAAAATTTCATTTCAAACAAATAATTAATTATATTATTTTCCAAAATATTGGGTAAAAAAATAAATAAAAATCTTTCTTTAACACAATTGAAAACATTTTTTGACAAACTTTAAATGCCATAATTCTCAATAATAATAATAAAATTTCATTTCAAACAAAAATTAATTTTGTTTTTTTCCAAAAAATTGGGTAAAAAAATAAATAAAAATCTATCTTTTGACACACTTGACAACATTTTTTTGACAGACTTATAATGCAATAATCTAGATTTTGATCTCACATACCGATCCCGACCATCAAAATTTCTCCAAATTCAATGTTTCTACTCGTAATCACTTAAAATGAACGTTTTTTAAGCAAAAAATATGTAAATTTCCTTGTTTTGACACACTTGACGATTTTTTGACACACTTCCAGTACAGTTATCAAACACATCGTCCTTTCGGCTCTTGCCATTGAGTAAAGGCACCTATGCACCTATATTTAGAAAAAAAAAATTTTGAAATCCGTCCAGCGGTTTTTATAGATTTCGTCGGTTGTGACGAACGGACGGCCGGGCGACAGACAGACACACTTTTTTTTTTGCTTTTTTAGAATCTGTAGTTCCTAAAACGTCGGGAAATGCCAAAAAAGTGGAGGTAAGAATTTCACTTTGAGCTCCAGAATGTAATACTTAGGTCTTTCAGACCGAAGTAATTAGTTGTTAGGTTTAAATGAATAAATCTTATAGTTATTATTAAATTAAAACAAACTTTTTTACTAAACGTGTTTCGGTTGGGATTCGAACTCACTACCTCATCAGTACCAATTGAGTACGAATCTTTTGGTAGACACGCTATCAACTGCTTCGCCGAGTTGATTGTTAGACATGTTTTAATTATTGACGTTCATTTTTTGTTGAGACATCAACTTCACACATTTTTTATTGCTAATTTATATTTTTTCATAGTTATATTTTTACGTCGATAGACAAATGTATATTATAAATGAATTTTTACGGGACGGTTATGAGTTATATTTTTTAGGAATTATTATTAATTTCTTAACCTCACTATGTGTCAACTTTGCAGGATAGAAGGTAAAGGTCGACGTAAAAATATAACTATAAAAAAATATAACTTAGCAATATAAAATATGTGATGTTGTTCCATTTCACAATTGGATAAAATGGCGAAGGTCTCCCCAAAACTTTTAAGTTTGAATCTTCAATAACTTCTAACCATGGATTATAATTCTATTGAAACTTGGTATATAAGGTTTTAGTACTGTTTCCAATATTTCTGCGTAAAAACTTTCAATTGGTCACTTCACTTTTTTTAAAACTGTTTATCCCTACTGTAGCCTACAGTTACACGCTGAATTTCATAAAACATTGGTTAAAGATTTCAATCAATGTGATAAAGAGTTTATTAGCTTTTGTAGTACATTGGACAAATGTTTGAGGGGTCCACCATAAAACAGGTGTTGTTTTTAATGTTTGTTGGGAACATATAACATTCGTTTGTGAGTAAATTTTGATGAAACTTTAAAAATATGCAAATATATCTGGCAAGAAGCTGATTAGCTTTTGAGCGTTATTGAGCAAAGTATTAGGGGGTGTTTAGAGCACTTGTTTTTTGAAAACTCAATAAAACCTGTATCTGATAATGGAATTGGATGAAACTTAGTACAAGAGCATTTAGTACGGTTTACAATAGTTCTAAATCTTAATTTCCGGTTTTTTGCTTTCGGTAAAATATTTTTTTGGCAATTTTTAGTATTTTTCTCAGTGTGTGTATTAACACTACAGCCTATAATAATGAAGTGATTATGATGAAGCTTATGAAAAAGATTTCAAATAGTGTGAGAAGAAAACGATCAGCTTTTGGGAAACATTGATCAAAGTGGCGGAGGTCCACCATACTACTGCTGAATTTTCACACTTTGTTTTTAAAGTTTGTTGGAAGCGTACAGATGTTGTTTATTAATCAATTTTGATGACACTTTGACAAGAGATGGAGATTTAAATGAGAAAGAACTGATTAGTTTTTCGACGATATCAGGATAAGTGGCCCGAGCATCTGTTTATTTGAAATTTCAATAACATCAGTTCTTGATAATTGATTTTGATTAAACCAGTTATATACACCCAGAGAAATATTTGGATGAAACATTCCTATAAGGGATAATCTATGCAATAATTAGGTGTAATTTTCAACCGTGACTAGTCAAGGAATAATAATTACATACTAAGTACTATCTATGAAATTTGTACTAAGCATTGATTATTCCTTGTATGAATAAAAAAGTCGTTAGTTTATGTACGGATTGTACATAGTTTAACCATAATTGTATCGTTAATTTGAATGAATAGTACCCCGGCCATGAAGGTTTTATCCAAAAATTAGAATTATTGAAATCGTTATTAAGTATGGGTTAAACTTATATATGCATTAGTTATGGCATTTATGTCATGAATTGTGCAATCGAATTCTGTCAGTTACGTAAAATTAAATATTTAGTGTGATATATTTAGGATCAGTTCATCTATAACTATGTATAGTATATGATGGTTTATTAAAACACATTAACTTATTCATTATTCTTATTTTATTATTTTCATTATTTTCTTGGTATTTTAAGATTTCCTTATATTATATTATGTATTAACAAACAATTATAAATTTAAGGTAATTCTTAATATTAGTAAATTCTAAATATTTAATCCACCTTTAAACGAAGTTCCTTGCCAAAATTAATTCCAAGGAGTTTTTGTTTTAGGAATGTCTCCATGAATTACTCTAATAAATATATAATAATTATTGTGAGGAATAAACTATTTATATTCTTCTAAACTTACCTTAAAAACTTAGAATAACAATGTATGTACATCACACAATATAAATTTTTACGTTACGTTTTAAGTTTATACCACCTATGTATGAGAAATCTTGATCAAACAATGAATTTATCGAGTAATATTGTAGGTTGAATGTGGTTGATTAATAGAGAGAGGTGAGTTAAAATCACAAAATTCTGTAAACTATGAAAATTGGAATAAATAAAACATATTAAGTATAAAATATGTATTCGTAGTGATAAATAATGAAATATTTTGACGGATTAACAACAGTAACTTCTTTTTATTTTTGTCTAAAATTATTCAAAATAATCAGTGATCATACTTTAATAAACACTGTTTTTAGTGAATATTTCATCCTGACTTAGGAATAAATCGTGCTCATATAGGAATAATGTTGAAAATTAAGTCTGTATAATCCATTAGAGGAATATTTAATACATAAATAAACATTGGTGTTTTTATTACTTCAATAAGTAAAATTTCTCCAAACCCATATCTCTGGGTGCAGAATTTTTCTCTTGTGGGCCAATTTATTAAGGATGTTAGTCCATAAGAAGACATAGTGAGTAAATAATCATCAACGTTGGGGGAGTTTTCCAAAATATTTATGTTGATGTCACCCAGAAAAACTAAATTTTTGCTTCTAATCTTATTTAGAACTGCGTCAATTTCTGTTAAAAACAATTTTACCGGATGAAAATGAAAACGGTACAGGCAAAGAAAGGAGTACTTTAGATAATCAAGCTCCAAATCTATCTGAAAACAATCTGCAGATATTAAGTCATATGTTTGAAACTTACTCACATTGATACTGTTGTGAACATAAACCAGAACCCCGCCCGCCCTATACTCACTGTTACATTTACAAAAAATACTGTAACCATCGATTTTATAGTTATTAGTTTCATCATCTCGAATCCAGGTTTCAGACAAGAAAATTACTGCAGGTAAATCACCAAGAGTTACAAGATTTGCTAATAATAGATTGAAGTTCCTTCTAAGGCTTCTGATGTTTTGATGTACCAGGTGTAATGGATAGTCTGGCATAATGTCAGAACGCAGTGTATTACAGTCGCAGTTTCCTTAGTTGTTGTTCCTTATATTAATCTGTACCACTTGTAATAGATTCTCATCCCTTCGTCATCAATAGTCATATTTCATGTAGTTTCCTTAACCCATAGTTTCCTTATGTTTCTTAAAATCTACTAAATCTGCAATAGCCGGACAAATGTATAGGAGAAAGAAAATTACACTAATTACCTTGATTTATTTATTCATTAATATACCACAATATTGGTTAATTTGAATTAATTAATAATTTTCCTTAATCATCATCCGTATAATCACAAAAAAATTAATCAGAATTTAATCTTGCAACGCACTAAAATTGACGCGCGTTATACTTCCATTCGATTGTTCTCGCCTTATTACTTGAGTTTGAACTTTTTTGTTTCAAAACACAAACCGTAATGAAATAACGAAATTCTCAAAACCTCATAACAGCTACGTGTATTTTGTTTCCAATCGTCAACATACAACGAATTACTATTTCTGCTTTGTTAAACATTTGATTTGTCTTTGTATGAGTGTTTTGCTTTAAACAATCCTTCCGTGATTGATCTGAACTTCACTGTATTGATATTGCAGAATGTAGTTATTAAACGTCTAAACATCATAACATTGATCGAATCTGTATTTGAATCATTTTGAATTCAATTATAAATATTATGGATGTGTCAGAAATATTCTGTATCCCAACCTTATTCTCGTACAATATTATCAAATAGTAAACGGTTTTGTGAACTATAATAAGTTCCCAATAATTTGAAAATCTGATGTAAATTAATTATCTCCCATCTAAATACTTTATTCGAGTTATTGCGAGATTAAAAATTTGACTATATAATGAGCACGGTAACTTATTCTCGCTCTTAGTTCTATTACCTTTTGATTTTGGTGGTTAACGTCTACGAAGTTATTACAATTATCCTATTGGATTCATCGTTTTGTGTGTGTGGATTTTGACGTTTGTCTGTGATGGAGGTCAACTTTTTTGGATAGAACGTGAAAATTTCCAGACAGAAAAACAACACTATTTCTCAGGGTAAAGTATCCAAAAATTTAATTTGCCTTGTTGTAATTACCGGAGGATATTAAAATATGAATATGCCTGGCCAAAGGCAGGTTTTTTTGTCACAATATATGTTCTAAACAAGTTGACAAGCATTACGGTATTTAACATAACCTCGAAATTCTAACGTCTGAAAAAAAAAATAAAATTAATAGTGTAACTTAAAACTGAGGTGCCTCAATGCTAGGACTGAATTGATATTGGTGGAACCTATAGTGTAGTCATAATCAATGATTCCGTGTATTGAACTTAAGAAAAACCACCAAAAACAAAAAAAAAGATTATTGTATGTTTGTTTGTGTCCCGTACTTTTAAATTCGTGTTAATTTATTGGAATGTTAATTTTACGATGTCCGTACTATGATTTCCTAGTTTTTTTGGATGTTCGATCAGGTGAATTCTATAAATATCAGTATAGTGTAATAGTGTTTGCCTTGGTGAATGCATCAAACTCATACGGAATTGTGTCCGAACTTGCTTATATTTGTATAAATAACAATAACCTTGAGTCATATAATGCAATAGTTTAATAGTGGTCGTTTGTGTAATTGCTTAAAATTAAATATCAAACCGGAGGTTTTTTTTTTGCTTTGTTGAATGGAGTGAAATTAAACCTAAAAGATTCACCGTTAGAGTTTGCTTTGTCCAACCAGAACCAAAAATTTAAAATATTAAGCCATAATGTTTGCCTTGTTAAACTAATTAATGTTAAGCTTAGTTGGTCAGAATTATTAGTCTGTAAGTGTCAATGAACTTGGATTGTATAATGCAATAGTGATTGTTTGGTTTAATCAAATTAAAATTTAAAAATTAATATGTGCGGATTAAGACTGTAATTAAGAGTAATATACGTGAAATTTAACTGTCAATGTTAATATCAAAATTATATTACTAACTGATTATTTTAGTGTAAATTTTCGATTGATTAGATAAATTAAAATTAACGTAGTGAATGCCTAAGTCGATTAATGACTTTAGTTGATGTTTGTCAATGTTAGTATCAAAGTTGTATTACTAATTGATTACTTTAGTGCAAATTTTCTATTGATTAGATAAATTAAAATTAACGTAGTGAATGCATAAGTCGATTTATAACTTTTGTTGTTGTTTGTCAATGTTAGTATCAAAAACTTTTATATGTTAATTTATTATTAACGAACTATTTTAAGTGCAAATTTCTGTTGATGATATAAAATAAAACTAAAATTAGTTAATGCAATGTGAAAAGCAAAATACTTCAAAATAGCTGCCTGTATTAGTCAGTATCTTATAACTGGAATGTATTATATATAAATATAAAGTTTGTTTGTAAAAGGAAGGAAACCATTTGGATTTACTTAATACAATTCCGATACACTTTTACCACAATCGCTTTAGTGTTGTGGCGCAACCTTTATAACGTGTTTCAACACAACATTTATATAAACATTTATATAAACTTTTTGGATAGTACAACAGTATTGCAACGCAACATTTATATACAAGTTCTGCTATTATCACCGCATTTCAGCGCAATATTTATATAAAAATTTCTGCTATTACATCCAAATTTCAACGCCTCATTTGTTTCTATAATTATCTAGCTATTACAGTCGCAGTTTAAACATATTTAAACTCAACATTGTTATACAATTTTTTTTTGTTAATTACCACCGAGTTTCAACGCAACACTTATATAAAATTTTGTGTTATTACAACCGTATTGCAACACAACATTTATTTACAACTTTTGATATTACTACAGTATTGCAACTCAACATTCCTATACAAGTTCTGATATTATCGCATTTTCAACGCAACAATTTTACAATATTTTGGGATATTGCAACTGATTATTAATATACAATTTTTGCTGATATTATCGTATTTTCAAAGCAACATTTTTACAAAATTTCGGAATATTGCAACTGATTATTTATATACCATTTTTGCTGATACTATCGTATTTTCAAAGCAACATTTTTACAAAATTTCGGAATACTGCAACTGATTATTTATATACAATTTTTGCTGATACTGTCATACTTTCAACTCCATATTTACACCAACTGGTTTGCTATTGCTGCCGAACTGACCACGCACCCGTGGATTATTCGTATATTTATTTTATAATTCCATACCTGTTGGATGAATCATCACTGATGGAGGGCTAAGGCCGAAGGACTTGGACGACTGGAGGATTAATCATGGGGTGAGTGGACGTGTTTTATTTCCTTTATATTTTTTTTTATTTTATTTGCTGTCTAACGTAGAAGTGTGAATGTGGGGGCGAACGTTAGTATCGTGGGTCTTTCGCAACAGGGGTCGCCAGAGTCTTCGTTTTTCCACTTGTATTTCTTTCCATTTCTGCAAACTTTCGTGAATAGCGTACATTTCTGTATTTGTGCTGAAGTAGCAGGGTTACTTTATCGTTCCCATGGGCTGAAGCTAGCTTGGGGCTTGAAAATCAATCTCGCTAGGTACGCTTCCTGCTATGTCCTTCTCATTGGTTCGCCAATGAGAAAGCGCTTCATTACAAATTGGCGCCCAACGTGGGGCTTCTCTAAGGGTCCCTACAGCAATGTAGGACTCTGGAGGAGTCCCTCCATATTTTCAAAAACCTTGGAAAATTTTTTTTTTTAAATTTTTTCTTCTTCAAATTCAATTTCATTATCCACCATATAATAGTTAAAGACTCTGGCGGCGTAGAAGCAGTTCCCTGCTTCAAACGCGCAGGAGCGGAGTTAGTCTGAGATCTCTCAGATTGACTTCGATGGGGTTTTGCGTCCCCACGCCTCCAGCTGTAACTCCTTTTGATTTTTCTATATAACGCAAGGGTGAGAATAATTCTTCGGAATTACTCTCAATGGGGGTTACAATCCCACGTACCCTAGTAACGGATGGGTTGCTTGTTGGCACGGGGAATGCCAGAGGTAACCAGGTGCCAAGCTTAGATATTTGTGAATTGGTGTATACACCTATCACATCCAGCCTGGTCATCTGGTTATGCTCTGGGTTCGCTGTGGCATCAGGTGGCTCATTCGGCTAACCATTGTCTAAATGTTAGAGACCCCTCCCGGCAATGTTAGCTCCCTGTGGCTTAGGTGGGCTGGTTGTCGTCAGATGATACCGAGGAAGTTCCTCTAAGACAGCTTGGCCAGCTGTCGAGAGAAGATTTCGCTCGGCCTTCATGCTGACGAGCAACTGGTTCTTCTTTGCTACAGCACCTTCCCGTATGTGTTGGTGGCGTGGATCGCAGTTGGCGAGTGTTGATTGATTGAATGATGGTTCAGAGGATTTATCTTCTGACCATCCCATCAGCACTCGTCCACTGAGTGAGACACTATCAGCACATACCCCACCTTAATCCTTTCCCACCTTACCTTTTTCCATCCCTTTTACATCCCCTCTTCTCCCCTGTTCCTTTCTGATTTCCCATCCTTTAAAGTAGCATAATTTAACTTTTCTTTGGTCCAAACAAAAACACCGTAAAAACAATAATAACAAAAGATAAGATTAATAATGAAAGACCGGCGATCACCATTTCCAACCCAGGTGTGGTGAACTCCCTCATGATTGGTTTGTTCGTCCTTCGTCAATTCAATTAGTAATAATAAACATAAGAAACACATAAATAATTTATAGATATAATAAATAAATAAATAAATATAAAACTAAAGAAAAATTTTACTCAAAACTGCTGATATTTTCAGTTATCTAATTGTTTGTCTTCTCTAACAATTTTAGGAGTCGGCCTATAGCAAATTAAAAACAAAAGGAAATCAAGAACTAAATTAAACAAATTATAACATTCAAGAATTTAATTATAAAGAAAAAAAAAAAAAACAAATAACAAAGGTCAAGAAGTCTTGAAATACCAAGGATCAAGACAATTAAATTATAGACGAAAGGATTGCAATTTTCCAACACTCTGGATTGATGACAACAATCACCGTAAAATTTTTTTTTGTTAGTAATTAATTGCATGATAGTTGTAAGTCTTTTGCATGATTGATTTAATATTTTAATTTTGAAAATTCACATAATTTGATAGTTTAATTTTGAAAATTTATATAATTCTCCTTGTCGAACCGGTAGGCTTGCCGCACTTTTTGATTGATTTTCGAGTTCCGGGAACTCCAGAGTCGTCCGAAATCGAGTCGGAAATTTTTGTTTATTCCACCGCCTACAATAGTATAGTATATTAATTTTCTCGCATTTTGTTTCATAAATTTTGCTCCCCACTTACATCGTCAATAATAGTGTAGCTTACTTGTTTTTTTTTCTCGCACTTCATTTTCGTGTTTGTTTGATCACCAGATTAAACTGCTGTTCGTTAAAACCAGTAAACTTCCGTTAGCTGACATCGTTTGTCCTGGGATCGTCGGATTTGCCCAGCCCCAATTGAGTCCGAAATTTGTATTTGCCAATCCACTTTTTGTCTCCATAGCCTTAGAATACCGATTTAATCTCCAAGGTCCATTGTTTTGTTCGCTTTGTCGTAAGTGAGAAAGTCAGACGAAGCATTCTATTTTCTTAGTTTGCCTTTTTTTTTCTCTTCACTTAGACTCGTGCCCGGAATTGGGTCTGGAAAATTTTCATAATTGCCATCTTCTGCCATATTTGTAGTATACTTACTTTCTCTCCAATCTCACCGTTTATTTTTTGTTCTGTTCATATTTCGGCATCTTGGAAAACAATTGTAAATAGTAGTGAAGTAATATCAAGATAATAATCAATCTGATTTAATATAATTGTCGAATGGAAGAAAATATTGCGCAGCTGTTTGAGGTTTGAAACGCTAAATTTCCATATAATATTTTTTTAAATTCTGCTTCAAAATATTCAAAGTAATCAAGTATTGGAATAAAATAATCTTTTCTGTTGATAATTGAATTGTTTATTTGGATTCAACGTTCGCATCGATAGTGTAATAATTTTCGTTTCGCTCTCCGTATACGTGCATTTATTGATTTGTACCTGTGCGGCGGTTTGAGTATTCATCATGTCTACGGTGGTGTTCGTTCTCATGAATATGCCTTGTTGCCGTTAATTTTTTTAATATGATAACATATGATAAAAAAAATCAAATAGCACCGACCGAGTTAACTAATATGACTGAATGTTCGTCAGTTGACAATCCACATTTTAACCATAAAACCCAACTTAGAAATCCACAAATAAATGGAAATCCGGATGTTTTCACGGTATATTTTAGTTTGATATATACTGTTTACATATTACTGTTCCTGATATAAATTGGATGATTGTAGTAATTGCAGCTAATGAAGCTACAATATCCGTTAAATTAACTAAATACAGTTTATAGCATGTTTATCCTATATAAGCCAAGCAACCTAATTAACATTGTTTTTAATAATTTTATTATTTAAAAATTAACCATTTTTATATAGGAAATCCAATCGAATAAATTGACGATGTGTCAAAACTCCAAATTATCGTATACAAAACTTTAAGTTACAAAATTTACAACTTGGATAAATTTAAAGAGACAGATCAAATTTTTTTTACTTCTCGCCCTGGTTATGCTGTCTAATCGCCTGTTTCCTTTCGAGTTGTTTCAGCATTAATAATTTGAAAATTCCTGGTTCTGGAGTACAGAGCAACATATTAAGTATGGGGTCATCGAGCGAGCAGATTGCATATGCAGCCTGCCCTCTCTGGCCGGGTCTACTTGTCGTACTTGTACCTTTTCACTCACCCTGCCGATAAAACTGCCTGTCATGCTTCACTCATTTTTCTTCCACACTTGGAGTTGCGTTCTTGGAAGAGTTAAGGGGCGCAATCGCATAGTCTTGGCGACTTGGAGTCCACTTGTACGAGCCCTTTCTGAGACCTTTAGGTAATGTATTACTGAACGGAGTATTGATGTCCACTAAAATTTAAACGCAGGTGTAACTAAATCGTAATGAACTTTGTTTTCTTTCAAGGACGCTAAGATCATTGATGACATCTTATTGATGTTGGAAGTATTGTGGTTGGCTTTTACTTTCGTCTTTTAGCCGACACCTTTCTGACGCTGATGTGAGGTGGTGGTACTGGATGAGTTGAGGAGGGGTTTCTTTTGTTCGTACACATTTTTTTTTGCGGGTGATAAGACGTGTCGTGCACTTCTTATGAAATATCGATACGGCCTCGAGCCCTCCTTGCTGTTCACCACTAGCTACAACATGGGATGTTACCTTTGGTGACTGGATTGCATGCACCTGATGGAATTTCTTTTGTTGATTCAAAGACCTGTACAAATTGTATGATCTTGGTTTCTTTCTGGTTGATGCAATTCATTGTGATCAAGCGTACTCAGAAGTGGTGGCTCCACACCGGTGTTTTCCTTTTTCTTGCTTCCTCTTTTCGCCTGATCCGCGACTACTGTTGAGCATAGCAAGTCTCCACTGCTTATGTGAGAGTCCGCGTAAGGTGCTCTTGTATAGGAACTATCGAATGTCTTGCCAACTGAGCTGTCGAATGCTTCCTCTTCTCCCTCCCATTCTGCACAGTAACTGTGCCAGCTTGTGTTAGGGCCGAGATCTTAGTGGATTGCAAAATCCCACCATTTTTGGTTGACCCGGAGGGCTGCACGATGGTTGTGATCAATTTTATCAGCTGGAAAAACAGCACAAAAAAAAAGGTATCGAAACTGGTTTCGACGAATTTATATAAATGAATAAAGGTAATGTTATCTCCCTAACTCAACCCTCTGTTTGGAGTGTTTATCAACACCAAAACCCCTTTACCCTATGTACTTTCGGGGTGGGACAAGTTTTATTATCCACTCATAATTTAAAGTATCGATGTGTTATCGACCCTCTTATCTCGCATTCATTTCTGGCGACTGATTAGCTGCGACATGGGGTGAAGCGAGGCCTTTTTTTGTTGTTTTTTTTCTGTAGGAATTGGCGAGTGCCTTTACCAACTGAGCTGTCGAATGCTTCCTCTTCTCCCTCTTAACCTGCACGATGTTGTCGTAGGTGCCAGAAGGTGCATAGTCGAGGTCTTAATAGTCGGCACAATCCGGCGACTTTTCAGTTATCAACTGGTTTTTTTTTTCTAAGTGGGTCTTAGTATGGCTCGATATTCTTATTGTCATGGGGCCTGTGATTCTGGGAGGTCGGTGCCCAGCTTTGTATTGTTATAATATAAGCCGACGCCAGTGGGACTCAAATCTCTTGTGTTGTCTTGGCCTGTCCGACCAACTTTATCTTACGTTAGATGGCCACCTAATGTAGACTCACTGTAATATGTCTTTTGCTGACTATCCACCAATAGGAGACGGAGAGAAAGACGAAAGTAAAACTGTGAACCATAAATCTTGTCATTCGCAGGACTCTCGAATCTTTTGTGATTCGACCTGGTAAGTTGATTGATGGTTCCGTTGCCGACAATAGGCTCCGACATTGTCTATCTCTGTATTCGCAGATAACCTAATTTCAGGCCAGGTGAAAAGCTGGCTTGGGTTTCAGATATTGAGATCCTTCCAAGGGGTGAGGTATGGAGATTGCGGTTACCCGAGGAATACGCTGACGAGCGTATTGCAAGGGCCCACAGTCCACCAGCTTCATCTCATGGGGGTTTAGCAAAACAAAAATATTGTATTCTGTCGTAATATTATTTTGAGC
Source organism: Diogma glabrata (assembly GCA_963693315.1). Taxonomy (NCBI): domain Eukaryota; kingdom Metazoa; phylum Arthropoda; class Insecta; order Diptera; family Cylindrotomidae; genus Diogma; species Diogma glabrata. Next base: position 15,190 of record CAVNZG010000060.1, read on the forward strand.
GATGCAGATAAACTGCAGACAATTATCTGTAGCGCTCTCACAAAGATTTGCGAAGCCAAAGTTTGAAAGTTGGTAGGTAGCGCTGCTTATCGGCTGGAGGACCTGGCTTCTAAACGTAGAGGTGTTTACCATTCCAAGGACATTCGTGCCTAATATCGGGGATAACTTCTTTTGTCACTATGTTAGTAACTTTCGCTTGTGTTTTACCGCCATTGTAAGTCAAGAGTATCGACGACCATATGAGGGTAGTTTCGTCTTGAATTCACAGTTCAGTAAGCGTGTATCAGCTGTGGTGTTCGGGTCTTGTTTCAAAATTTTTTTTCTGTTTTGACTATTTATAAGTGCAAATTCCGTGATTGAACGTATTTGAATTTGGTTCAGTTGGTTACCTTGAATCTATATGAACAACCTTCCGAGTCACTTGGACGGAAGCGTACAACAGTGTGGCCCGGCTAGCTCAGTCGGTATAGCATGAGACTCGTGTTAGTTCAGGTGTGGGTTGCGAGCCTGCATAACGTAAAAACGGAGTTGTGTCGGATGTTTCATTATTTCAAAAGAAGTCGGTCCTACGGTGTTTTTCCTTTCGATCTGTAGCAGATTGAATCAATTTTTTTGTGACTTTAGAGTCTCGGGAACCCCCAGATCTGCCCGAAATTGGGTCTGGAAGATTTTAGTTATCCACCGCTTGCAATAGAGTAGAATACTGATTTTATCGATACCCCTCCCAAAAGTTTTTTTTTGCATATTCTTAGATACTTTGTTACTTTGTTTCTGCTAAGACTGAGTTTGTAATACTGATCGCATTGATTGCTAATCTGTGGTACGTCGAGGTGCTTCACCAAGCTAATATGTATATACAAGGTCTATTGGCGACCAGCCTATGCCTTTTTCAATTTCTTTTTGGTCGTAGGTGCTCGTCCAAAAAGCACTTGTTCTGTAATGGATAGTCTGGCATAATGTCAGAACGCAGTGTATTACAGTCGCAGTTTCCTTAGTTGTTGTTCCTTATATTAATCTGTACCACTTGTAATAGATTCTCATCCCTTCGTCATCAATAGTCATATTTCATGTAGTTTCCTTAACCCATAGTTTCCTTATGTTTCTTAAAATCTACTAAATCTGCAATAGCCGGACAAATGTATAGGAGAAAGAAAATTACACTAATTACCTTGATTTATTTATTCATTAATATACCACAATATTGGTTAATTTGAATTAATTAATAATTTTCCTTAATCATCATCCGTATAATCACAAAAAAATTAATCAGAATTTAATCTTGCAACGCACTAAAATTGACGCGCGTTATACTTCCATTCGATTGTTCTCGCCTTGAGTTTGAACTTTTTTGTTTCAAAACACAAACCGTAATGAAATAACGAAATTCTCAAAACCTCATAACAGCTACGTGTATTTTGTTTCCAATCGTCAACATACAACGAATTACTATTTCTGCTTTGTTAAACATTTGATTTGTCTTTGTATGAGTGTTTTGCTTTAAACAATCCTTCCGTGATTGATCTGAACTTCACTGTATTGATATTGCAGAATGTAGTTATTAAACGTCTAAACATCATAACATTGATCGAATCTGTATTTGAATCATTTTGAATTCAATTATAAATATTATGGATGTGTCAGAAATATTCTGTATCCCAACCTTATTCTCGTACAATATTATCAAATAGTAAACGGTTTTGTGAACTATAATAAGTTCCCAATAATTTGAAAATCTGATGTAAATTAATTATCTCCCATCTAAATACTTTATTCGAGTTATTGCGAGATTAAAAATTTGACTATATAATGAGCACGGTAACTTATTCTCGCTCTTAGTTCTATTACCTTTTGATTTTGGTGGTTAACGTCTACGAAGTTATTACAATTATCCTATTGGATTCATCGTTTTGTGTGTGTGGATTTTGACGTTTGTCTGTGATGGAGGTCAACTTTTTTGGATAGAACGTGAAAATTTCCAGACAGAAAAACAACACCATTTCTCAGGGTAAAGTATCCAAAAATTTAATTTGCCTTGTTGTAATTACCGGAGGATATTAAAATATGAATATGCCTGGCCAAAGGCAGGTTTTTTTGTCACAATATATGTTCTAAACAAGTTGACAAGCATTACGGTATTTAACATAACCTCGAAATTCTAACGTCTGAAAAAAAAAATAAAATTAATAGTGTAACTTAAAACTGAGGTGCCTCAATGCTAGGACTGAATTGATATTGGTGGAACCTATAGTGTAGTCATAATCAATGATTCCGTGTATTGAACTTAAGAAAAACCACCAAAAACAAAAAAAAAGATTATTGTATGTTTGTTTGTGTCCCGTACTTTTAAATTCGTGTTAATTTATTGGAATGTTAATTTTACGATGTCCGTACTATGATTTCCTAGTTTTTTTGGATGTTCGATCAGGTGAATTCTATAAATATCAGTATAGTGTAATAGTGTTTGCCTTGGTGAATGCATCAAACTCATACGGAATTGTGTCCGAACTTGCTTATATTTGTATAAATAACAATAACCTTGAGTCATATAATGCAATAGTTTAATAGTGGTCGTTTGTGTAATTGCTTAAAATTAAATATCAAACCGGAGGTTTTTTTTTGCTTTGTTGAATGGAGTGAAATTAAACCTAAAAGATTCACCGTTAGAGTTTGCTTTGTCCAACCAGAACCAAAAATTTAAAATATTAAGCCATAATGTTTGCCTTGTTAAACTAATTAAAGTTAAGCTTAGTTGGTCAGAATTATTAGTCTGTAAGTGTCAATGAACTTGGATTGTATAATGCAATAGTGATTGTTTGGTTTAATCAAATTAAAATTTAAAAATTAATATGTGCGGATTAAGACTGTAATTAAGAGTAATATACGTGAAATTTAACTGTCAATGTTAATATCAAAATTATATTACTAACTGATTATTTTAGTGTAAATTTTCGATTGATTAGATAAATTAAAATTAACGTAGTGAATGCCTAAGTCGATTAATGACTTTAGTTGATGTTTGTCAATGTTAGTATCAAAATTATATTACTAATTGATTACTTTAGTGCAAATTTTCTATTGATTAGATAAATTAAAATTAACGTAGTGAATGCATAAGTCGATTTATAACTTTTGTTGTTGTTTGTCAATGTTAGTATCAAAAACTTTTATATGTTAATTTATTATTAACGAACTATTTTAAGTGCAAATTTCTGTTGATGATATAAAATAAAACTAAAATTAGTTAATGCAATGTGAAAAGCAAAATACTTCAAAATAGCTGCCTGTATTAGTCAGTATCTTATAACTGGAATGTATTATATATAAATATAAAGTTTGTTTGTAAAAGGAAGGAAACCATTTGGATTTACTTAATACAATTCCGATACACTTTTACCACAATCGCTTTAGTGTTGTGGCGCAACCTTTATAACGTGTTTCAACACAACATTTATATAAACATTTATATAAACTTTTTGGATAGTACAACAGTATTGCAACGCAACATTTATATACAAGTTCTGCTATTATCACCGCATTTCAGCGCAATATTTATATAAAAATTTCTGCTATTACATCCAAATTTCAACGCCTCATTTGTTTCTATAATTATCTAGCTATTACAGTCGCAGTTTAAACATATTTAAACTCAACATTGTTATACAATTTTTTTTTGTTAATTACCACCGAGTTTCAACGCAACACTTATATAAAATTTTGTGTTATTACAACCGTATTGCAACACAACATTTATTTACAACTTTTGATATTACTACAGTATTGCAACTCAACATTCCTATACAAGTTCTGATATTATCGCATTTTCAACGCAACAATTTTACAATATTTTGGGATATTGCAACTGATTATTAATATACAATTTTTGCTGATATTATCGTATTTTCAAAGCAACATTTTTACAAAATTTCGGAATATTGCAACTGATTATTTATATACCATTTTTGCTGATACTATCGTATTTTCAAAGCAACATTTTTACAAAATTTCGGAATACTGCAACTGATTATTTATATACAATTTTTGCTGATACTGTCATACTTTCAACTCCATATTTACACCAACTGGTTTGCTATTGCTGCCGAACTGACCACGCACCCGTGGATTATTCGTATATTTATTTTATAATTCCATACCTGTTGGATGAATCATCACTGATGGAGGGCTAAGGCCGAAGGACTTGGACGACTGGAGGATTAATCATGGGGTGAGTGGACGTGTTTTATTTCCTTTATATTTTTTTTAATTTTATTTGCTGTCTAACGTAGAAGTGTGAATGTGGGGGCGAACGTTAGTATGCGTGAAGTGTGAGTGTGTGAGCGTCTGAGAGTAAGTGAACGTGGGGGTTGGACGTGTTGATCGTGGGTCTTTCGCAACAGGGGTCGCCAGAGTCTTCGTTTTTCCACTTGTATTTCTTTCCATTTCTGCAAACTTTCGTGAATAGCGTACATTTCTGTATTTGTGCTGAAGTAGCAGGGTTACTTTATCGTTCCCATGGGCTGAAGCTAGCTTGGGGCTTGAAAATCAATCTCGCTAGGTACGCTTCCTGCTATGTCCTTCTCATTGGTTCGCCAATGAGAAAGCGCTTCATTACACAGGTTAATTTTATCTAGGGATAAATTAAAATTAAAATTAGAATTTGTGGCTACTGGACTTGAATTACTTATGGTATATTGAGGAGAGCTAGTATGGTTGTCAATTTGCAGTTGACTTGCCATGTTTAGTTTTATGTTTATTCTATTTTCTTATATAAAGATAAGAAAAAAATAATTTAATTATTATTTAAGAGTTGCAAGTCATCTAAATGATTGACCACTATACGAGCTTCTCCATCACCTTTTCTCAGAAAAATTTTTCCATTACGTGTCCATAAGTATTTAAATTTAGATTTCAGCTTGAAGTCTTTTGCCTGATGTAATAAAGTCCGATTTGTTTTAGTAAGACATTCATTTAAAAATAGCGGTGTATCTTCTTCAGTATTAAAACCCAAAAATAATGCTTTTAATTTCTTTTGATTTTTTCCTTTTGTAATCATAATTAGTTGTTTCAAATGATAATTGACAAATTTAACGAAAATTTTACCGGTTTCAATTTTTTTGTTCTTTAATAGATGTTGTTGTGAAGAAATTCTGGTTTTGTTGTTATGTTTGTTTGGTTTTATTTTGGAGCATTCATCAATGTCATTTTTTGTTACGTTAACATTTAACTTTGAAAATATATTTATGACGACATTATACGGTGACTCTTCACAATTTAATGGTATCCCATGAATTTCGATACAGTTTCTTAGATATTAGGCATGACCAGATATGTATGAACAATTTTCAAACCGTCATTTTCTTCGCTCCCACTGACTAATTATGTTCTATTTGACTCGAATATAAAGTGTATCCAGTTTTACTGAAATCAGTAAATAATTACCCACCGCGCAGTGGCGTCGAAGATAAGAAAATTAGCAGAATAATAGGATTTTTTATTTTTATCAGATATAATCACCTTAAAACATAATATACCTCATAATTTTGATTTTTTTATTAAAAGCTAATTAGTTTACGATTCCAACGGCCTAAGTATGTAGAAATCGATCTTAGAAAAGCGATTTTATCTCAATTTTTCTTCTTACTTATACGAGCCTTTAATTTATAACAATCTTTTTTTCAAAGAGAAAAAAATTATTTTTATGATTAAATTTGTAATTATTTTTCATTCAAAAGCAAAATTTTTCCAAAAAAATCAATGCATTAAATTAGATTTATTGTATGATCGGTATTTGGATCTGTAGTTTTCGATCACCTGTTATGTAGCCTGGGATGTGAAGACGTAGTGCAGTTAGTCACCGATCTATGTAGTTTCTATTTCCTTACATATCATTTTTTTTATATATATATCACGCGCAGTTCACAACAATTTTTCGTTCATCCACAATCTATAGTCCTATTTTCATATAGTTTCCGTTCCACAAATTTGTTCTTAGCATAAAACAATTAACAATAATATCTCCTTTACACTATCCTATTATTGGTTCACGCTGCGTTTTCACCAGCATTACTTCACCATACTACATAAATTTGAATTCTCCGGACACTAACCGTAATTGCCCTGAATGTTTTCAAACCTCAAGCGGCTGTGCCTATTTGTCCAATCGTCGCAATAACTAAAAATTATTATCCTACAATCAGTTTTGTATTCGATTTCTTATATGGGTATTTTTATCAATCTATCTTTCCGTTATGGATCTAAATTTTACTGTAATACTGCTGTAAGCTATTATTTCATAACACATAGACATCATAAGATCGGTTAAACTTACGTTTAATCCATTTTAATATTTCTTACAAATGCGTTGGTAATAACTTATTTCGTGAAATTATCTTACAATTTTATGTATTGCACAATAACAAACAGTTTTTTTTGAAACGGAAAATGTACTAACATTCTATAAATTTCCTTTCAAAAGAAAAACTCTGTCGAATTCTTGATATTAAAATTACTATAAAAGAGATGACTATACGATCTCTTATCTTTTATGTCTTTGCAATTGTCTTTGTAATTGCAATGTCTTTGCGTCCTCATGAATGTCAAAATTAAAGTGAATTTTGCATTCATGCTTATTCATACTACAGTTAAGTTCGGTTTAAGTAGAAAATTTTTAATTATTTAAAATTTGTAAAGTTAGTTCCATTAGTTTAATTATTTTTATTAGTGCAATGTGTTAGTTCCAAAATTTAGTAAAAGTTTATATGTTTTGTGACGTAGTGAAAACACAAACATTTACAAAAAAAATTATTTATATGTTTGTGATGTAAAAACATAAAATATAAAGCTCTCTTAGTCTTGTATTATCATTCCATTCTCTAATTGGAATTCATGACATTGGTTTGTTGAGATGTCATTATAATCTTAATGAGTTGGCATTAAAATTTTGGGAATGAAAGTTTTTATTTTAAATCCGGCCAATTTTAGATAATTAAGATCGTGCTAGTGCTAGTTCAAATTTAATTTAAAATTTTTGTGTAGTAAACCCTTTGTAGTAAAATTCCAAAAATAGAAAAAGAAAATTATGTGTTTGTGTTTGTTGAATAGTTATAAAAAATATTAAAATGATTGTTTGTGAAGTGTTCAACCAGATGAGTTGACCTTGGAATTTTGTCGTTTTCATTTAAAATTTATAGTTAATTTAACCAAAAATTGGAAAATTAGTACAATATAAAATTCAATTTTTTTGTATGAGTAAGTAAAATGAATAAAAAAATTAAAATAATAATTTTTTTTTGGTGAACGTTGTTTTATATATTATTTATTTGAAAAAAAAATCGAATAACCAAAAATTTAAATATTGTTCGACATAGTGTGGGACTTAGTTGTTTGAATTCATATATCTAACCGCAAAACCAGCAGTATTTTTTTTTACCTCAATCGGTATCGGCTACCGTTGGACCGGTCTGTCTGTTATTAATGGTTGTTTGAAGGATGAAATTGGAAAAATTAATATACTAATTAAAATAAAAAGAAATACGGCTGCAGCAATAATATTCAAAGTGGGTTAGACAACAAACTCATGCGCAGAAGTTGTAAAGAACTTAGAAATTTGTTGGGGAAAGCCAAGTGTTTTGTTTTCACACAATAATGGTGGTTCTTGGAAACGATACAGTACTGTTATCGTGATTATCGTATTATAAACCAAACTCCCACTGTTCATTTTAGTACGGTTATTATTTAACATTATTACAACAATTGCCTGATTTATTTCGACGCAACGTTACTACAGTGTTTCAACGCAACATTTGTACAGAATTTATGTTATTTGTTACAACAATTGCCTGATTTATTTCGATGCAACGTTACTACAGTGTTTCAACGCAACATTTGTACAGAATTTATGTTATTTGTTACAACAATTGCCTGATTTATTTCAACGCAACATTTTTATAAATTTCTGGCTGATGCTACAGTATTTCGACGCAACATTTAAATAAAGTTTTGGCTGTTACTACCGTATTTCAAACATATTTCAACGCAACATTTCAATAAAATTTTTGCTGTTACTATCGTATGTCGAACATATTTCACCACAACATTTGAGTATTATTTATACAATTTTATCCGTAATACTTTACCTGTTGGATTATTCATCGCTGATGGAGGGCTAAGGCCGTAAGACTTTGAAGCCTGGAGGATTAATCATGGGGTGAGTGAATTGTGGTTATCTTATTTTATTTTATTCTAACGTAGAAGTGAGAATGCGCGTGAAATGGTGTACCAGTGATTGAATGGGGGCGTGCTTGTCGTTGCGTGTGTGTGTGAACTGGCGATGCGTGTAGCGAGACACATTTAGTCTAAATTGGAAATGATTCTAATCAAAATATTTGTGCTCCGAGGTAATACTTAGTATTCCAAATACCTTTTCTTTTTATTATATTACCTAAATTTATGAATTTATATTTTTAAGTAAATCAAAAATCATTCTCAAATAACCTGTAATACAAACAAAAAAAACAAATTCTTGTCATGTTTTATGTTTATTAACCATATCATACATTAACCAACTGTAAACTACACGTATTGAAACAAACTGGTTTGGACATGTTTATTTAACTTACAAATAAAATTATAACTTTTGTTTTGGAGCTGTAAATACTTGTTTTGGGAATTACGTATGGTTTTATAAATTTTGAAAATGTTATTAATAAAGAAAAGGGGAAATAAATAATAAAGACTTTCAATAAAGCGTGTGACGCTCTCCCGTGCTCTAAGAATTGATTCTCGGTTTACCAGCAATGGCAGTGCGGTACAAATTGTATCATATTGCCCAGATGACAGCAATACAGCTTAGGTTTGATTACTACCATTTGCGGTACTTGCTGTGGGTTTTTGAGCTTAATTGTCTTGCTTCGCAGTCTGAGTGTGTGGGTGAATGTTAGCATGTATGAAGCGTGAGTGTGTGGGCGTATGGGAATGATTGTGGAGGTTGGACGCGCTGATAGTGGTTATTTCACAAAAGGGGTCACCAGAGTTTCCTTTTTTCACTTGTATTTTTTTCCATTTCTGTATATTCTCGTAAATTGCGTACATTTCTGCATTTGTGTTGAAGCAGCAGGTATTAATCTATTAAATCCACGATGACTGAGCTCTAGTCGTTAAGGCGTTAAATAACTCTAGGTACGCATCCTGCTATGCCATTCTCATTGGTTCGCCAATGAGAAAGCTCTTCATTACAAACCTGAATGGTGTATTGTGTACCTTCCTCGTCTTTAATTAGAATGTTGTTGTATTCCGTCATCAACTTAACATCGCGTTCGGCGGTATCATTAATAATTACATGCAAACTTTGGCCAAACAATATTTCTTTGACGAAATCTTCATTCGTTGACCATTCCGATAGGTAAAAATCAATACAAATTCTAAATCGATTAAAAAAATTCTGAGTTTTCTTTGTGACAAAATCACTGATGTTTTTATTAACAAAAAGTTGCAAATGTTTGACTGCGACAAAATCTTTTTTGCGAGTCTGGGGTGCGATGGAGATGTCTCGTGCTGGGACCTCAAGGTGTTGAACCATTTTTCGTTTTTCATCAAACGAAATCTCTGGGTCGAAAAAAACCATGCCAATATTTGCTTCCGTTAAATAGTGAAGATGATAACAAATTTTGCTCAACGTTTCTTCTGAAACTATTTTGTCAATTTTTTATAAGCGATGGCCGCTTTGATGATATCCAAAACCTGATTTGCGGCTGCTGTTCCATCTATGCATTTGAACCATATTTTTACATACAACATAATCAGAAAAATGCAAACGTCTCGAACTTTATTTAAATCTTCAACTGCAATATCATACTGATTACGAAACATAAATATCTTCAGGTGATAAATGGTTTTAGCCATCCAGCGGGCGTGACTTGTGGGACCTGGGCGTTTGCAATTGTAATTCTCAATGGTTTCGCCAAGAAAAATCAATGTAACTTCCAAAAATTCTTTATAGTTGCTGCGTGGGTGTGATTTTTTCAACTCTTTATGACAAAAAATTACTAGAGCTTCACACGTGTGTTTTGGTATTTTGTTTCCCAGTTTTTTGTCCGATATTCTATTTTTGAACATTTTTGTATTAGTTTTACCATCGTCTAATGCCTTCTGAAATTTGTTGAACAGCGAAACATCGGGTGTTGTGGTTTTTCCAAATTTGAGATCATAAACAGCCCGTAGTAACCGTAACTTCTATTTCGATATCCTTTCATTTTATTTATTTTCATTGTTTTGTTTTAAGCTGCGCATGCAAGTATCCCAAAATAAAATTCGGGTTGCTTAAACAAAGTCTAAATCTAACATAAACATTTATTTTTTCTGAATTTTCGCTGAAAATTTTTGGATTTAAGAAGAAAAAATTCGATAAAAAGGCTTTCCTAAGATTGATTTTTACATACTTAGGCTCGTTGGAATCGTAAATTAATTAACTTTTAATAAAAAAAATAAAATTATGAGATATATTATGTTTTAAGATGATTATGTCTGATAAAAAGAAAAAATCCTTTTATTCTGCTAATATTCTTATCTTCGACGCCACTGCGCGGTGGGTAATTATTTTCCGATTTCAGTAAAACTGCATACACTTCATATTCGAGTCAAATGGAACATAAATAGTCGGTGGGAGGGATAAAAATAACAACTTGATAAGTTAGGTCATGTCTAATATATATATATACACATCAGGAGAGAGAATGCTATCATTTTCAGCGATATGTAGCCTTCAGGCTCGTTTCCAAACACATATAAAATTTAAATATGAAGAAAAGAAGAGCTGTTAAACGAACATTTTGACTACTTAAAAAAAGATTATTATGGAAAACAAGTTTTACTAAATGTGAGAAACTATCTCTAGATATAACACTTTACAAAATTCAAATAAATAAAACTCATTTAAAAGGATTCAGTTATTATAGTCGAACAACTAATAGAGAAGTTCAATTGTGTAAAATACATTTGTTATAATAAACACCCTCAAATTAACTCGATGTTGGATATGTTAAAGTTTAACCCAAAACAAATAAAACTAAAACCCAAATGAGATTTTAAGTCAAAAACTTGTAATAAATAAAACCAAATATATAGTATTCTGTGATCTGTTCCAAACAATTATTTAACGAATACTGTAAAAATAAAACAAAGTACATACTGAATTTTGACTTGATCTACCAACTGTTAAAAAATTGTAGGTATTACAGTTACATATAAACATGTAAATAATTGAATCGGTCATTTCAAAAACCTCTTAAGTCACATTTTTTTTCAACATGCTTTTTTTGCAGAAAATGGTTCCTTAAAGGGAGATACGTATTCTGGGTAGAAACCACGTAAGTCGATAGCGATAGCATTCCTGCATTCCTGCATAGGACAAGAGGAACCGCAGGTACGGACCCATGACACTCGTCCTCTTTTCGAGGATTCGTATTATATATGAATTATATACGTATTATACTATTATATATGAATTAACTCATAATTAAGAATGTTGGAGAATATGACAATGTACCATAAAGATATTAAAACATGATAAATTAATACATGTAAAATGTTAATAAGATTATTTTTAAGTGTAATTCTCAATAATAAGCAATAAAAAATATGATTACTACGATTTTTTGGTTTTAAAATTTTGGAAATTTGGTTTGGAAATTTTATACCACTAACCCTATTTCTCGCTAAAACAACATAAGTCAAGAACTGTTTTTCATGTTTTTTTCATTATTTCTATTAATAAATTGTAAAGGTTATTCCCAATTTTAATTTTTTACCACTCAAATACTAAATTAAACAAAAAAGTCCGAGCGGCAGGTATATCCGCTAGAAATAGGTAGATTTCGGGATCAGACAGTTATGTGTGCAATTAGAATCGGATTTATCAGATTGCTTTATAAAAAACACTAATTAAAAACAGATGCATTAAACAGACTTTAAAAATAAACATTATTTTATACAGTTTTTGGGCTCTAGGCACTTAACCTGTACCCCGATACGGCCAATTGTCAAACATATTCAGGAAACTGTTTGCCGCAAAATACCCAGAAAATATTTTTAGCGTAAGTGAAAAAATGCGACCGTCAAAGAGCCGCTAAATGCACACAGTTTATTGCAGATAGCTAAAGAACCTTTTATTGCAGATGTCTGGATTTTTAAAAAATGATAGAAATATGTTCAAATAATTAATATTTATAAATTTTGTTTACATATTTTGCCCCAAACGGTCGTTATAACGCTTTGTTTTGTTAAAACGCTTTGTTAACGCACTGTTTGTCCAAGATATTTTTTGCCGCAACACGCTCACAAAAAATTTTTGGTCTAGCTCGAAAAATGCGACCGTGAGAGTGCCGCTAAATTCCGTTATACCTGATAAATGAAAAATACGGCTTCAAGTAGAATTTTTTTAAGTATAGACCAAAATAAACCAAATTAAAAAGGGTCGAGTCAAAATGTCGCAAAATTTTGCTGAACTTGACTGAAATTGCTTTTTAAAAAGTTCATCTATTAATAAAATATTTGATATTTAACATAAAAAAAAATCTGAATCTAAAAATCGCCATTTTTATAATTTTCCTTCAGAACAAAAAAAAACTGATTCCCGACAGTCATATGCACAACGAATTTTATCTCTAAAACAAAAAATGACACTAGTCCTTAACTTTCACAAGTTGTTAGATATAAAATAAGCTTCAATTTAGTTAAAAAACAAAAAAAAAAAAAGGCTACGCCATCTTTTTTTCAATTACACCATTTTTTTCTTATGTTACACCGTTAAAAATTATTTCAAAAAACTAACAATGTACATTTTTAAAAACTTTGTTCTAATACCTATTCAACGACATATCATTTATGAAAATCGATTCAGTAGTTTTTCTACAATCGCTCGTCAAAATGCACTCACATCACAAAATAACAAAAATTGAGGGGCACCCTGTGAAGACCCCTGGTCGAAAAAAAAAATTCTAAGAGAACTTGTATTTTTGATTTATCAAAGACTATCTATAAACAAAAAATAATCAAAATTAAAAGGGGTCAAGTCAAAACGTTGTTGAATCTTCGTGAATTTGCTCATATATATATATATATATATATATATATATATATATATATATATATATATATATATATATATATATATATATATATATATATATATATATATATATATATATATATATATATATATATATATATATATATATATATATATATATATATATATATATATATATATATATATATATATATATATATATATATATGTAAATTTTTTTTTTTTGTTTTTCCGTCTCCGCTTTACATATATAGTCGTTTGGCATCAAAATTTTTCCGAAATTCCGAGATGACGGACATTGCAATAGGTAGATTTTTATATGAAATCTACCTAAAAAGTCCTTTAAAACTCATTTGTTAGTGTATGAAACAGTTTTTATTGATATCTGAAAAATTATAATTGAGTGACTTATGAGGTTTTTGAAATGACCGATTCAATTTTATTTTATATATTATACTGCTCAAATAAGCTAAACTGATTTGGGTGTAAATCGATTATTGTATTCGCTCAATTAGTTTATGTTACTCCTGCAAAAGAATTAAAAAATTATGATAGAAACTACTAATCTAAAAGCCAAATTAAATATCGCAATTTAACAAACATTTCTTCGTTGTTCTGGAATTTGTAATAAAAATAATTTTAAAGATAAGAAAGTTTTTCTTTTATTAATAAAAAATTTAAAATGTTATTTTTATCATGTAAAAGAATGTTTGTAAAACTAAATATTTTTTAATTAAATCCATAGAGGAACGAACAGTGACAATGCAACTGCTTCAGAACAACATAAAATTTTAAATTAGATTTGGAAATATGGAAACGAAATGAAATTCAAAATTTCAAGCTACAATTGGAAAATCGTGATAAAAATATATAAGAATATGAAATGTTGTGCGATTAAAATATAAATATAAACCGTTAAAGTTTTTATTAATCCGTTAATTTTCGCTTAATGTATCAATATAAGGTTTAAGAAACAATTGGATTGTTTAATAAAAAATGTGCCTTATAATTACCGTTTCTATACCTTTAATGAGATTTTTGAAAATTTCGATTAATCTATAAACTTTAATATATTTAGGAAGAGCAAAATAATACTTTACTAAAGCCGCAATTAGACTATTGCAGAACTCTGCAATATTTCTGCAATAGTCGTGCAATGGTAGTGTGTAAAATATTCATTGCAGAAAAGTTTGGCAATGAATATTTTACACACTACCATTGCACGACTATTGCAGAAATATTGCAGAGTTCTGGAATAGTCTAATTGCGGCTTTCCTAACGACATTTAATTGCAATAAGGAGTCGAATTATGTATAATTAGTATAATATGTAATTATGTATAATTATGTATAATTATATCATTATGTATATTTGAAATCAAGAGCAATAATTAAATTAACTTAAATATTTATTAAAAGTAAAAAGTTAGTGATATAAATTTTTACGATCTATAAAATCAAATTAAATTCAAGTTTCAAATGAATAAAAATTTTTGCAGCCCAAACTAATAATGTGTGCATGTCTTTGACATGTACAGATAAGGCTAGTTATAAGATACGGGGTGCGTTTCGAAATTAACTATGGTTAACCGTGGTTAAGTTTACTTTACCATATGTCGTTTCAAAATTAACCACATAGTAAAAAATTTACTGGATGACAAATGTACCATCGTTCCAAAACTATATAGTTAAACTGCATAGTAAAGTGTGACGTTACTATTTTAGCTTTGTTTTACTCTACTAGATAGTAGAGTTTTTTAAGGTTCTCATGTCAAAACGTATAAACATTTAAATGACATGTCAATCGATTTATAAAACACATTATAATCTTTTATAATGAAAGAAAGTTTTAATTGTTAATGAAAAAAAGTGAGAAATTATATTGTTTTGTGAATATATCGTATATTTAATTATTATACACTAAGTATTTAATAATTTTTAGTGAAATGTGTTGTGTTATTTTTATTTGATTCTGAAGACTGAAAAATTGACTATTGCAGAACTCTGCAATATTTCTGCAATAGTCGTGCAATGGTAGCATGTAAAATATTCATTGCAGAAATGGCAATGAACTCATTGCAAAACATTGCAATGAGTCATTGCAATGTTTTGCAATGAGTTCATTGCCAAAATTTTCTGCAATGGATATTTTACACACTACCATTGCAAAAATATTGCAGAGTTCTGCAATAGTCTAATTGCGGCTTTACAGCATAAATTATAGAAATTTAGAACAAGTACTACATTTTGAGTTTTATTTATCGTAGTTAGCATTAGTTTTTATCAGGGTTGTTCCTTTACGCGTAATCTAAAATAGATTACAATCTATGTAATGTAATCTATGTCATCTATGTAAATTTGGCGTAATCTATTATATTGATTTAAGAAGAAATATGTGGAAATATTGTATTATCCCTACTGAAAATTTTTTCGCAAAAAATATGATCAATAATATTGTCAAAAACAAGATCTTGCGATCTTGAAAAAAGTTAATTTATTGCTAACAAATTTAAGAATTCACTCATCAATTAAATAAATTACATTACAGTTTACATTATACATTACACGAAAATTTCTCGCGTAATTTACACGTAATCTATGCATAATCTTTACATGAAAAGTAATCTATTATGTCTACGGCACAACCCTGGTTTTTATTCATTCTGAATTTTTAGCGCTCTTTTTCTTTGACAATTTAACTTTGACAGCTTTACTATGGTAAGTTTGATTCAATATTTCACGTTACTTTTTTAACAATGACATTATTACCATGGTTAACCGTGGTTAATTTCAAAACGCACTCCACATGATTAAGATTTGGCAAATCAGGAAAAAAATCTAAAATGCATAAGGCAAGTAAGGTAAGTAATCAGTTTCAACCACTGGATTAATCAACAATATGACACAAATACATCTTTACATATTCAAAATAAATCAAAAATACCGTCCGTTATATGCTAATTAAAATATACGGATACATGAGTTAATGATAAAACTTAAAATAAATCAATATAATGTTAAAATACAGTTAATTGGAACGAAAAGTTTGTGTTATTTGATAAACAATTACAATTCATTGATAAACAAGTTAAATAAAATCAATAGTACTGAATATTTTACATTTTCACATGAAGAAAATAAAACAACCCGTTTTATTCTTTTTGGATTACCGTCTATTGAAACTAAAATAATAGAAGATGAGTTAAATGCGATTGGATTAAATCCCTTGAAAATCTTTAAAAATCAACCAAAAAAATTAAGGAATTCTTTTGATTTCATCTATTTTGTCAGTTTTAGAAAAGGAACTGTTACTTTAAACAATATTAAAGAGTGTAAATATATTTACCATGGAGTATTGTACCGTCTGTTATATGCAAATGGAATATTGTAACTCCATCAAACAACATAGGCGCTATACACTGTATTAGATATTGCATGTTCGGTCACAGTATCAACAACTGCCACATGGTTCCGAAATGTCGAATTTGTTCAACTCATCATCCAGGTAATCAAACTGAATGTCCATTTTAAGGAGACGAAACCAAATATAAATGTGCAAATTTTCAAGGACAGCATGTAGTCAACAATGCTATCTGTCCAAAAAGAAATAAGTATATAGCGATGCGGAAGAAACTAAACATAAGGAATTTTGTATCACAAAAAGCGGATCATAATTTTAATATGCAACAGTTTCCACCTTTACCTCAGCCACAAACAAAACAAAAATCAAACAGTACCTTTACACGAAGCACTTCCAATTAATTCAACTCAACAAAGAACCGTTTTGCAGTGCTGCTCCTGTTTCCATCTTGGCCCTCTTGGATTTTGTTCAAAAGCATGCTATATGAATTGTGGGTGATCGATATTTGACATCAAAACTTAATTCCCTACAACAACGTGGCACTGTTGCTAACCTCGTTGTTTTTTACCAATATCCTCATCAACAGTGTTTAGATGAAATCAGCAGCATCATGCCTCAAACTTATTCCTATCCCCGTTCCACTCGGCAATCGACTAGCGCAACCAGTCAAACGGTCGTGATCCCGCGCTGTCATACTGGCAGATCGCAGAAAGACTTTTTTGTCCGAACTGCATACAAATGTAATAGTTTTGGGGAACCCATAGTCTCAGGTGGTTTCAATCCGCAGAGGTATAAAAAAAGCGTTCATCAACACCTTAAAGTGCAAGTCTTTGTGGGACTTACGTCTTAAAAGGTATTTGTGTGTTGTTGTGACACATATTGTAAACCCTATAACACAACACTTTTTATTTAAAAAAAAAAGTCAGATTCAGCTTATCATGACACTTTGTTCATATCTCACTTTTCATTCAAAATTATAACTTTTACAGAAGAGACAGGGAGTTCCAATCCAATACCAATTATAAAATCTATATCACATTTTTTTCTTCCAGATTTAAAATTAAAATTAATAAAAAACATATTACGGGTATTCTACCTGCACAACCAAAGGATTTGCTTACGTAATAATAAAAGTGGTAGAACTCTCAGTACCTTATCAGTTAGTAACGATGGTTGTAGTCTAATGTACCCAAACTCACCAATTCATATAAGTCCTATTGAAAGATCAAGCACCATCATATTGTCAAGCACCGACATATTGTTAACAAATGGCCACGTACCAATTTTCGATATTAATTGCCTAAATGAATTTAAAAAAAATTAAAAAAAAAATCCTTAATGGAACACCCTTTAGGTATAAATAACAAAAAATTTAGCCACAAAAAAAAACAAATTGGAAGATGTATAAGTAACATATACAGTACAGAATCATAATAAAACCTTAACCGTTAATTCTGATTTGAGTTCAAATTGTGGTATTGACAAAGCTATCGAAGGTGTGTCGGAAGAAATAATATTGGCTAGGAATATATCAACACCATTTCATGACAATGAATCACCCATTTCATGACAATGAAAGAATCATCCTTATATAAATTTCACTGATAAATTAAAATAAAATCGCCATATTTCTTGTCAACTAATAGTTTTTATTTACTAGATATGTACGTATTTCGAAAACTATGCTTGCATCGACAGTAGTATATATCAAAACGAGTTTTGATATATACTACTGTCGATGCAAGCATAGCTTTCGAAATACGTATATAGTAAATAAAAGCTATTAATTAACAAGAAATATGGCGATTTTATTTTAATTTATCAGTGAAATTTATTATAATACTTGTTAAGTTTGAACAAATAAAATTATTAAAATGTGGATCATTCTTAGTGACGATATTAAGCTACTTAACAGAATCAGAAACACTCGTAGAAGGCAAAGCTGAGATATCCATTTCTGAAAAGTATAGTTAGGGAGTTAAACGAGTTGATTAAAACTAAAACTCACGAGCTGCTTAATGATAAATGGCAAAGGCAGCTCGAGAGTCTCCAAAAAGGTTCCAAACATTATTGGCGTGCATAAAAAAATCTTTAATAAAAGTATCACCCTCAAAATGAAACTGCTCTGGTTTTCAATATTAAAAAAATGTGAACTATTTGCGGAAAAATTCCTTGACGCATATAAATACCTAAACACTAGTTCTAATTTAAGCATTGAAAGTTCAGTTAATAATGCTGTGCGTGAAATTGATTCAATAAACTTTGTTGATTTAGCAGCTGTTCCCTTAATTACTCAAGATATGTTAGAAAGCGTGTTAAACTTTCTTAAACCGTTTACAACTGCAGGAATCGATGCCATGCCAATTGTTCTTCCTAAAAAACTGCCCGGTATTTCTATTTCATTTATTGCAAATATATTTAACAGTTGTCTTAAAATTGGTTATTTTCCTCAATGCATGGAAAATACCCCTTAATACATACGAACTACAGGCCAACAAGTCTACTATATGTACATTAGGAAAGTTGTTTGAATGACTTCATTGTGTGGCGTTCCCCAGAAACACAAGGAACCCACAGATAGTTATTTACTATGATAAAATCAAACCCCACTTACTTGCTTTAAGCCTGGATGGTGGCGATTCTCAATGTGGTGGAAAACAATTGGAAACACTTCAGTATTAGTTTCGATCACTTAATTTTATTTACTTTTTTAATTTTTTAAACTTTATGAATATTTTAATTTAGTTTTTTTTTTTAATAACTTGCTTATCTTATTTAACACACTTTGCACGTTTTTTTTATCAAGTAGCTAACCACGGTTGGTTGGCTGACTTTAATTGAAGTTTTAACACGGTTTCTAACAGACTGATTTTTCCCCGGAAAAAACTAGTCCCATTTATTGAAAATTTTATTTGGTTTAAAAAACCAATTGACGAATTAGAATTATCGTTTTGTTTTTGTTCATAAAAAATAGGGAAAAAATTTTTGTTTGCTTGTTTTTTTAATATTTCTTGAAATGTTATATGTTTTTTATGTTTTTCAAGTCTTTATTGCATTTTCATCGTAAATTAGTTAAATTGATTTTGTTTTTGTTTTATTGTAGAATTTGAGCATCCGCTTGCGGTCGGGATTTAAATTACGGATACTAAATAGAACTATTGTTGGAATTTGAATTATTATTGTTGTTTTCGATTAGTGTATGCAAAATTTATTTGAATGGAATGTATAGATTGAATTGTGAACTTTGGATTTTAATTATGTAGACTTTGGATTATTGAATTTAATTATTTAGACTTTGGATTATGGAAATTTGTGCTACAGCTGCACTGTTGGAAAAACTGTTTGGACTTTGTCGTTAATTAAAATGTGTATAAAAAAACATTGTGTGATTTTTTATATGAAAGTTTTTTAATGGTTTTATGTAGTTGGATTTAGGAATACTTTGTATGAAAATAGTTAGAATTGGGTTTGGGATGACTTTGTTTGAGAATTAATTGAAATTAGGAGAATTTATAGAAAGCATCTTTGTTCGATGTAACATCTGCGGGTTATCGTGTTTTGATTTAAGTCGTCTAGACTTTTAATCATTACAGTCGATTTGGGATAATGGTTTTTGTCGACTTTTGTCTCCACTGGTTTGTTTGGGTAATTATTTGGGTGTTTGATTGAATGGGGTGGATCAGTTCAGTTTCTGTGCTGCGATTATGGCAAATTGTGAGTTTAAAACTTCAAAATTTTTCGTCAATAAAAATTGTTTAAAAAATTATTTCGTCAGTAAAATTTTATGCGAAAGGAACCGTTTGTTATTCGATATTCAAAATTAAAAATTTCGAATTTTTAATTGTATGCAAAAACCAATACTAAAAAATTATGCGTATTCATACACAACTTGACGTCACATTTTGTGAGTTTTTTCACAATTAAAAAACTCCATAATCGCAGCACTGGTCCACCACAATTGGCGTAACTAAGAGATTCTTCCAGGGTGGGCCTGGCACCCTAATATTGCTGAGGAAAATAATAAAATTGCCCATATGTATTTTTTTAGGTCATATTGGGGACTATTTGATGTTAATTTTCAAATTTGCTGTCGATTTTTTCCTAGTGCATTTTGTATTGTAAATTGTGCAATGTGTTATTTAAGATAAGTTCTAAAGATACTTTTTTCTCCTTTATCTCCATTTAGGAGCATAGGCGTCTACTACAATGGACCATTTGACTCTATTTGGGACAATTGCTTTTTACTCTCTTGTCAATTGTCTTGGCAATGTCTTGCCAATTTCCCGAGCAGAAATTAGTTGGGGAAAGCCTGAATACAGCCAGGGTGTGATCAGGGTCAGATTTAGACTTTAATTAGAATACCCTTTTAGGGCTAAGCTTATTTGGATACATCCGGCCCAGATTCGATTTTTCGTATCTGACCCCTAGTTGGGCAATCTGATCAGGGCTTGACACAAAATGCCTTAGTAGGGTTTGCCATATTTAATATTATATAGAAAACTTGATCAGTGCCTGATCCGTTTCTCCCAATCAGGGCCTGATTGTGCAATAGCGTTAAACTCATGATCAGGGCCCTATCAAACTAGGGCTAACCTGATCAAGATCGTATTTGAGCCCTTCTCTTCTACTTGCAGCGTCTTCTTCTAACTCATTGCTGGTCTTCGCACCCTTCTTTTGCCTTGTGGCATTCCACTCTAGGGACATCCCTGTAACATCTTCGACTGGTTTTCTTACTATGTGTCCTCTCCATTTCCATCTTTAGATATATATATATATATATATATATATATATATATATATATATATATATATATATATATATATATATATATATATATATATATATATATATATATATATATATATATATATATATATATATATATATATATATATATATATATATATATATATATATATATATATATATATATATATATATATATATATATATATATATATATATATATATATATATATATATATATATATATATATATATATATTAGAGCTCTGCATGAATGTCTTGATTTTTTGTGTGCAACGTTATTATCGTTATACTGCACACTTTATTTCATAATTTGAAATACATTGCACACTATAATTAAAAATAAAGAGTGCAACCTTAATTTAGTATATTGTCAAAATCCTGTTTTTGTTTTACATTAGAGCTCTGTAGGAATATGTCGATTTTTCGTGTGCAATGTTATTATAGTTATACTGCACACTTTATTTCATAATTTGAAATATATTGCGCACGATAATTAAAAGTCTAAAGAACCTTATAATTTAGTATATTGTCAATAAGGGGTCGTAAATGCTCGAATATTAAGTACCCGGGTAGTAGATATTTTAATCAAATACCCGGGTACCCATGTTGCCCGGGTATTTGGGTAATTAAAACAAAACAAATTTTTAACAGGACAGTTGTACATATTTAATCAACTTAACTTAAAAATACGTTAAACAAATATAAATGAATTCAATTTCAAAAAAGGAAAAATGAATTTTTGTAATCATTTGTAAGATTCAATATAACTTCGTGTTTAGAAAATAGTATTTTCAAACATTAATTCATTAAGTGTGGAAGGAGCTAACGAACTGCAAATTTTGGTTACTATATTGTTGGCTACTGAAAACATCCGTTCGCATGCCGTGGCATACATCCACGGCATGCGAATGGATGAATAGGCGCCTGGACCGGCGCCGATTTCATGTTATAATTACCACATATTTTAAACTTTGTGCGGCGCCTGTCCTTGACGAGTCCGAAAACTTTTGTTCTACCATTTTATTCGAATCGGCCGTTTTTTCGTTTGGCAAGCTCCGAAAAATGCCGATTGTCCGGAATCTTGTAAATGTTTTTTTTAACTATGGGGATTGTTAATTTGTTTTAGAACACGAGGGTAAGCTTGTTCGACCAAAATTAGTCTGCTATTGTCGAGTCCGACAACTAACATTTTGGTATGTTTGAGTTGTCGGACTAGACTAGACAATAGCAGACAAATTTTTGTCGGACAAGGTTACCCACGTGTTCTCAAACAAATCTACAACCCCCATAGTTAAAAAAAAAATTACAAGATTTCGGGCAATCGGCCTTTTTCGGAGCTTGCCAAACGAAAAAACGGCCGATTCGAGAAAAATGGTAGAACAAAAGTTTTCGGACACGTCAAGGACAGGTGCCTGACAAAGTATAAAATATGTGGTAATCATAACATGAAATCGGCGTCAGCCCAGGGACTAGTAGGATTTATAGTAAACGATAAATCGTACGAATTATCCAACATTTGGTTTCGCTTACCCCTATTTGTCTCCATAGTTCATAAATCAAAGTGATTGATCAACGTTTAAATTTTCGTTTTTTCTTTAGTTTTACTTATATTGTATATATGAAGCAAGACAATTTTGTAGTTCATTATAGACTGAAGTTTGATCCCGCTCTCCATTAGAAGAGTTTGAGGGTTGATCTGCAATTCTGATGTCTTTTTCCTTTGAGTATAGAAACTGTTTGTTTCTTAATAGATGAAAAACGTGATCTACAGATGTGAAAAAGTCGAGATTTGAACTTGACCAGTTTTGATTTTTCTGAAACTTGGCATATTAGTAGTACACTGAAAAAAATAATTTGGTATATTCTACAAAACGGATTCAACCAAATTAATTTTGTAGCGTCAACTAAAATTTAGTAGAATCGACCATACGATTTGAACGTTTGACAAAACACTGTCAAATGTTAAAAACATATGGTCGATTGTACTAAATTTTAGTTTATTGTACAAAATAAATTTGGTTGAATCCGTTTTGTAGAATATACCAAATTATTTTTTTCAGTGTAGACTGTAGAACAAAATAAAATATACAACTTATTTTACAATTTTTGAAGTTATTTTTCTTTAACGCTCGTTGTACACATTTTGATGGGGTGTTGGTCGAGAAACCGCGTCACGCTTTTTTTTATAATGAATTTAGAAGTCTCGTCTTTATCACCAAAAAACATAAAGTTCAAATTGTTTTTGACTAAAAAAACTAAGCGGATAATCGACAATTATCCGCAAAAATTTTGTAAAGTGTGTGTAATGTGTATAATGGTCCAACTTGAGAGATAGGATAGTTTTTATCTCGATTAACAGCCTTAATATTTCTTAATTGCGAATTAAATGTTAAATATGGATGGTTCATAAGCAAACTTTTAGATGGCGGCGTAAATTAATTAGTTTACTGTCAAACCTGCTTTATCGACTTTTTAATCATCCGTGTAGGGCCCATATAGACTATCAAATATGTTATTGAGCGATTATTTTGTTCCGGTGTTTGCCGCAATGGCGCTGCAAAAGGGGGAAAGGAGAAAAAATTCCAAAAAAATTATATGGGATTTCATACAAAACACAACTTGAATAATTTTACAAATTATCTTTGAAATTTCTCATTTTACTACAAAAAAATAATTTAAATTTCTTTATGAACTATTACTGACTATATATTAAGCATATTATATAACACATATTATTTTTTTCTGTCCGTAAAACAAATACCTAAATAGGTTAAATTTTTCATACAACTTTGTATGGGAAACTTTGGCAATTTTTATGTTTCTTTTCTGAGCGACTTAAGAATACTATTTTATATATTATTACGCTTAATATACACTCGATAGGATAGTTTTTATCTCAATTAAAAGTTTTAATATATTTTTATTGCGAATTGAATGTTAAATGTGGCTCGTAAACCATCTTTCAGATGGCGGCGTAAATTAGTTAAGTGACACAACTTAATCATGGACTTTTTAAGTGTGTATGAATGAATGGCCAAAGAAGTATAACTTCCACCGTCTGGTCCGACGCAGACCCTACTTTTTTTTAAAGTGCATAGCTTGAGCATAGGCGGCACCCCAACATGCATGAAAAATGAAAATTCTGCCAATCCGATATAACTTTGAAATTAAATTGCTCAAGAACGGCTATACTGATTTCAGCAAACTTTTTTTGGTTTAATAGATTATTACTTTCAGTTAGCCGTTTGAAAAAAAATTAGTTAATTGTTTTTGTAATTAATTTTTAAATGAAAATATTAAAAAAACTTTTTTAAAGATGGCGCTAGGGTTGAATATCAATTGGAATTTAATTAATTTTTTTCCTGAAAATAGTTCTATCCTTATTCTAAAATACATCAAATTTACAAAGAGGCCTTTAATTTTTGTTTTTGAGATATTTAATTTTAAAGATTTTTAGTACGACCAAAATTCTAATTTTTCATCATTTTTTCAAACTCATTTTTTCTTCCATTAACAAAAAATGCTAAATTCAATTATATTTTTACTTTTTTTTTTTAATGTAGTTCTATCTATCCTTTCATGTACATGTACAAAGAGGGGTTAGTTCGTGTTCGTGAGATATTTAATTTTAAAGATTTTTGGTCCAACTAAAATTAGAATTTTTCATCATTTTTTCGAACTTCAGTGGTTAAAATTTTTTGTTGATAAAAATTGTTCGTAAAAATAATGAACAATTAGAATTTTAAACGGACTAAAAATTTTTAAAATTAAACATCTCAAGAACATAAATTAACGCCTCTTTGTAAATTTGATGTATTTTAAAGTAAGGATAGAACTATATTTAAAAAAAAAAAAGTTAAAATTTAATTGAATTTAGCATTTTTTGTTAATGGAAGTTGTTTGAAAAAAATGATGAAATATTAGAATTTTAGTCGTACTAAAAATCTTTAAAAAAAATATCTCAAGAACAAAACTTAACCCCTCTTTGTAAATTTAATATATTTCAGAGTAAAGATAGTACTATTTTCAGGAAAAAAATTAATTAAATTCCAATTGATATTCGACCCTAGCGCTATCTTTAAAAAAGTTTTTTTAATATTTTCATTTAAAATTAATTACAAAAACAATTAACTAATTTGTTTTCAAACGGCTAATTAATCATCTATCAAACCAAAAAAAGTTTTTTAATTCCAAAGCAATTTAAATTCAAATTTTTATCGGATTGGCAGAATTTTCATTTTACATGCATTTTGGGGTCCCTCTATGCTCAAACTATGCACTTTAAAAAAATTGTAAAATAAACTGTATTTTTTATTTTGTCCATACTATTAATATGCCAAGTTTCAGGAAAATCAAAAGTGGTCAAGTTTTCACAACTCCGTCTAGAACACGTTTTTCTTCTATAGTTTAAAAACTAATTGCCTTTTGGAAAAATACCATGATGCAAATATAACAATAATGCTATGATTTTCTTTTACCTTCGTCTATTAACATCGTTGTTCAAATTTTAATATAGTTCATGGGCAAGAGTATTAATCTGGTTTAATTTTTTTAGTACAAAGTAAAAAGCACCTTAAGCTGTTATACCGGTAGCCCTTTCTTTACTCAGTTTTTGTACTGCTAGCTATAAGCGGTTCGATAATAATCTAATTTCTTAAAAATATTTCTATATCCTTATCCTTATCATTAATTTTTTCAGAGCCTAATCGAGTGCAGTATTAATGCAATTTCAAAAATCAATTTATTTTATTGCTGCAGTTAGTAGGTGATAAAATTTTAGTTCTTACTGGCGATTTCTTAAGTGCACAAAGACATAACTCGAGATTCTGTTATTTTATCGTTTTCAAATAATATGTTTCCGTCGTCGTAAAAGTTGTTGTTATATTCTACTTGTTCTGAGGCGTCTTCATCTTCAAAATCTATTAAACCATCATCATCTTCTTTGACTAACCTTACATCATCACTATTGTTACCACAAGCATTTATTCTCAAGGATCTATATTTTAAGGTGATAGAAGTAAGATTTATTAATTTTATAAATCTACTTAGGTTAAAATGGTCGTTTAAACGCTCTATATTTTATGACTTAAAACTTTTGAAACTATTTCACAGCCCTACTCATTTACAAACTTATCTAAAATGCAGTTTATAATATAAATTTTCCGTAACCATTTCTTGTCCAGATCAACAAAATTAACAGTGAGAGTGCCGTAAGCCTTTTGTTTTTGCAATACCCTTTCTTTCTCTTTATGACATGAACAATACATTTAAATGGATATGTATTAGGTAAATGGGATAAACACTAAAATGGGTATTTAGCAAACAAAATAGAAAACAGCTCATTTCATATTACTATTTTATTCCATGCAACACGTAGATATTAAACAAAATTTTCCTTAGCTTTATTAAAATATGTTATAAACATTATAGTACATTATGATGCAAGGACGTAAAGCTAAAGATTTTGGACACATGTGGAGTTTGCAAAGGCGCTAGCCGAGATTTCCACCCACATTAAGTCCAAAATAGGCAAGTAAGGCATTTAAAAAAAAAGTTTATTCTAAATTAAAATTATAAATTTGCATAAATTTTGAAATAAAATATGTTAAACAAGTAACCTTTGAAAAAAAAACCTTTTATAAAAAATAACATCCTCAAAAAACATCGTTTTTTTTCTTTGCTTCATAAAGTGTGCAATGTTAAATCATTATACATGCACACGTTTTACAGGTATAACGTTCTGTTTTACTTTTTCTTATCTTTCACACTTTATTTGTGTATAATGTTTTGGATGTTTTGGTAAAAGTTTTTAGTGTTATATGCTGTCAAACATTTAAAACAAGGCAACTATGTTTTGACACTTTACAGAAAGAGTATTTTGATTTTAAAATGAATGTGTTTGTGCAGAGGTCTAATATATATATATATATATATATATATATATATATATATATATATATATATATATATATATATATATATATATATATATATATATATATATATATATATATATATATATATATATATATATATATATATATATATATATATATATATATATATATATATATATATATATATATATATATATATATATATATATATATATATATATATATATATATATATATATATATATATATATATATATATATATATATATATATATATATATATATATATATATATATATATATATATATATATATATATATATATATATATATATATATATATATTTGTGTAAATAATAAATCTTTCCTAAATTGAAACTTCATTATCTCATATTTACTTAAGTTGAATCCATCTGTGGTTATACATTCAGTAATTACACATACCGATTACACAACAATCCCGTCACAATAATTTGTCTAAAGGTTATTTTCTAAAAGAAAATGAAAAATGATTTCAAATTGCAAAATTTAAGAGAATTCCAATAGTTACTCAAGCTTTAATCACTCACAAAAATCTTCCAAATTAATATTTCTCTAATGTTGGGTATATATGAAACCATGAACGGCATTAAATTTATTGTGTGTCTGGTATTACTTTCGCGTTTATAACAACAATTACTAATCTCTCTAGACTTGTGGTCGTGACTTAGGATGTCGACTAAATAGAAAGAAATATCCTCATCCTATGAATTTACACATAGCAATGAGTTGAAGTTTAATGCAGAAACTCCCATGAGAAGATTCTTATTCAATGGCCATGTTTGTTAAATTAAACTAAATAAAAATCATGTAAAAATATAAATTTTTTGTCAGTGTAATATTTTTACAAAGCGTTTCTTAGTGCCTTTCAAAATAAAAAAAAATATTGAAATTGGTTAACCCGTTTGAGTACAACTTTCCTTGTCTCTAAATTTCTTGACATATTTCGAGCGACTCTGCGCCAAAACAAGTGCAAAAATAAAAAATTATAAATATGTTTTAATTTTTCTTATTATGTAAACCAAAGTTTCAAGAAGAGAGGAAATAGCCAGATCCATTTGTTTAAATTATACTTCTTTACGCCCGTTGTACACATTGGGATGAGGTGTTGGTCGAGAAACCGCGTCACGCTTTTCGACTAAGAAAACTCGAAAAAGTTTTATTTTTTTTTTATTTTTTTTTTTTTTTTATGTATCCTGTCTGTATGTCTGTGTGCGTTTGTGAGAGCGCATGGCCAAGGAAGTATAACTTCCACGGTCTACTTTGACCGTCTACTTTGAGTTTGATAAAACTTACGCAGAATTTGTAAAAAAAAACTCTATATAATATGACAAAAAAAATTAACCATTAATTGTAGCCATTCGAAAAATTGTTGCAAAATTTGTGGAAACTGGTTGAATTTGGTGAAAAGCGAAAGTGGTAAAATCGTAGTAATTGAGCAGAAAAATATTGCTACAGTAAGTGCTATTGTTAATTAGAGTTCAAAACGCAAATTCGTCATCGTTCATAGTAATCACAAATTCCATCAACTATTTATTGCAGTATATTTTGCACAACGATTTTAAGCTGCAGCCATACAAAATTCAGATAAGTCAAGAAATAAAGTCATCAGGCTTTCAATCACATCGTCAATTTTATAATTTATAATGAATATAACAAATTCAAAAAAGCGATATTTTTGGTGTTCTGGTTTTTGGTCTTTTGGGATAATCAGACCATATATTTTTTTTAAAACGAAGTTCGAATTGCTTTTATTACGAAGTCTTTCGTTGACCAAATTGGAAGGTAAAAGGGTGGCAAATGAATCTGGCACATCAAATCATTTTTTGTTGGAGAAAAGATGTTTTTTTAAATTTTGCTAACTTCGTGTACATTGTACACTTTAAAAAATAGAAATAATGAGATGTAAAATCACGGTGATAACAAATATAAGTTTGCGTCAATTTTTGTGTAATTTTCCAACCGATGCTTAATCTTAAACCAAAAATTCGTATCTAAAAATCATACCCGACCAACATTTTGTGAACGTCGCTCACATGCGAACGTATTTTGCGATTGTTCACACCACGAGCTCTGTGTGAAGATAACTTTGTGCATATATAGTGATCGACTTGTGAATTGAGATTTCGCATTGCTGTATATGTATATGTATTTATTTGTTCATATGTGCCATGCTGTATGTAATGTGTCATAACGATTTTGAAGTTTGAAGTGAAAATAACATGGGGTAAGTAGAATAACATATAAATTACTTTTATTGTTTAATTAATAATAATTATAAATTAGGAATATTTTTTTTATCGAATACAAAAACATAAACCAAAAATTTTAATTTTAATGTGTTTTATGATGGATGCATTAGATGCCGAAAAGAAAAAATAGTTTAGATTTAAGCAAAGATATAGAAGAAATTTAATCCGACAACGTCGGGCATTTTTTCCTTTGACTACAATATAGAATAATAAAACTATTATATTTATTAACATTTTTAGTGAAATAAAACTTTTTATTTTTGTTAATGCATTAACCCATATTTGTTTAATTTTTGCAAATCAATATCAAATAAGGCGCTGTGACGTTAGTGTTCGATCGCAAACCAT
Source organism: Diogma glabrata (assembly GCA_963693315.1). Taxonomy (NCBI): domain Eukaryota; kingdom Metazoa; phylum Arthropoda; class Insecta; order Diptera; family Cylindrotomidae; genus Diogma; species Diogma glabrata. The sequence continues at coordinate 44,938 of CAVNZG010000060.1, forward strand.
TAACCTACCTGTGATCGATCCCAAACCATTTTCATGCAACCTACAAGCGTTCGATCACAACTCGTTCAAGTGCGACCTAGCAGGGATCGATCACAAAACATTCACGTCTGTTGAGTGGCGAAACGTTCGCATGTTATTTATCCGCGATCAAAAACTATGAACGCTCGGAGATTGCTTCAGTTTACGTGATGTTAACGTTTGCAGGACATACAACGAGATCACTCACATGTGATGTTCACAAATTCTGCGGCTCGACCACATCGCCGCTCACAAAACATTCGCAAAACCACTAAATGTTTGCTGGGATAAGCTTTAAAATTCGAACAAATATGTTATATTGCGATAACTTACGCCTTTTTAAATTAACTTGCGCTTCTAGTACATCCAGAGTTGTATTATTCATTTTGTTTGTATGGTGGACGGATATAGTCCAGCTACGTAAATTTAAACATTTGTATTGCAAAAACGCAACATTCATTGTAAAATAAAGAGTACATATAGTTTGTCTCTATTGTAATTTTTTATATAAAAACTTTTCTTTGTTTCATTTGTAAAAGTGTGTTGAAGAGTATTGGTTCCAAAAATAAAATTTACAAATAAATTTAATTAACAAATGATAATTAATTAATTTTAGTTTATACATTAGTATGGTATAATGTTTTATTGCTACTATTATTAAATACATAATTAAAAAAAATGTTTATTTTATTTTATTTATGAGAAAAATTGTGTACATACGCAGTCTAAAAAAAATAATGTAACTTTACCCTTATTATAGTAGGCCACTGAATGCCTCCTATTATAATCGTAAATTTACAACAGTGCGAGAAATTACACATTTCAAAAATTACAAAAATTACACAGATCAAATTAGATCTTTCGTATTAAAACCCTAAGAAAATGTAAATGTTTTCGTTAAAAATTTTCAACAAACGTTTCCGTTATTTTAACAGTCAAGTCTTAGTATTTGTTCGTAGTCGGACATTTATAATATTTCCACAAACTGTTGTTGGTTACATAATTATTTGTATAATGAAATGAACAATATAGTTACCACTATTTGCCTTGGCACTTGGCGTAAGTTTTCAAATAACTCCAGAAGATGGCCTAACAAGCTGAAATATCTATAGAGTAACAGTAAAATTATAAAAAACTGTGTTTTCTTTCATTTTTCGATTAAACTTATTTAATAAGTTATTTGCGTAAGGTAATAAGAGTTATAACAAGTAACATTATGTCATTTGAAATCAACAAACATCTCTTGTTGAATTTAACGAACAGTATGTAGGGTCAAAGATATCTATATACAAAAACGATGTTGAATCAATGGAAATGATTGTTGGTTTTACATACATTTGTTTCAGTTTATTTGACTGAAGCACAAGTTTAAATTGTAGTATATTACGAAACTCGACTATCCGGGATCCAATCATCCGTAAACCTCTATTATCCGTGATTTTTGTTGGTAACTTTTTCAATCGGGATTTCGATTGATTAATCCGATTTTAAATTTTTGTTCCGTTTAATATTGGTAATACTTAATATTGGTAAGATAATGGTGTTGTTTTGCCTTAATCTTGCCTGGAGTGACGTAAGCAAGGAAGAATACGTGGCATATCATTTTGTGTGCTGATGACGACGAAACTAACAATCCTTTTTGTGAGAACAACGGGGCTGGCATTATAATAAATTAAATAAATGACACAATAAATCCAATAAATAGAGAAGATATTGTAAGGTGGGTGGATTCAGATATTGAAGCACCAACATTCGCCACATTAACGGACAGTGAAATTGTGGAAATGGTGTTGAATCCCAGTAATAACACACTTCAATCCAGTTCTGATGGGGATACAGATGAGGAAATTATACCAAGTGTAAGAACCTGCGAAGCTTAAACTGCATGTGAAACGCTTATTAATTATTTAGATAACCACGATGTTGAACAAATAAGCGTTCAAGATAAACTCCACATGCACAGAAGTCACGCCAAACTAATAGAGTATCCAAGGGAAAAACAGACTTAAACTAAACTCAAAGATTATTTTAATACAACTTCATTTTGTTGTACACCTAATGCCAAAAGAAACGCTAAATACAAACTTTTCTTTTTATAATTTTAAATGGAGCATTATTTTATTTTCAGTTACATATGTACGTATTTGTGAGTTATGAATTATTATTTATATTTGAATTACTAAAAATTCATAGATATGTTCAAAATTATTATGAATATTGTGTACTTCTTTATAAAACTGAAAAATTCGATCAACCGTGATTTTCGATTTTCCGGGAAGCCTCCGGTCCCAAATGTCCCGGATAATCGAGTTTCGACTTCCGTACATAGCTCGACTTAATGTCAGAAAATTCCAACTAGCGTTTGTCTAAAGCGACAGTAAATTATTTAAAATTATTCACACGTAGCTTTTAATATTATTAGCATATATACAAATAAAAACAATAAAACAAACGAATATATTTACTGTAGAACTTAAATATATATGGCACAAACAAAACATTGACAGGTATATATACAATGTGATAAACAAATGAATAATTGCTAAATGTGATAAACACATTAGTGAGAATTGCTTAAACGTACCTTGAAAATTAATTTAAATGAATTGATGGTTTACTTATTCTATATATAATAGAATATACGCATGAGGTGATATTTCATGAATTTTATAAAAAACAACTCAAACGTTCTAGTAAAATAAAACCGTCTAAAAAAATATCATATGAATTTACTTAAATTTTATTTAAAATTGTGAACCATTTATATTACGTACAACGCTTAGAAAAAATTATTAAATAAAACCCCTTAGTATCGCATACTCGGTTTTATATTTTAATAAAAAATTTTAGGATAGAAGTAGTAGTAAAGATATAAAAAACCGATTGTTAATCCTTATTGGTATTCAGAAATAACATCAATCCTCAACGCGTAACAATTTGGATGATGTTTCTTGATATTTATTTTCTTAGTACATAAATTTTATGTTATTAAACGTAAAAATTGTTCGAATAAATTTAAATTAGCACAAATTCAATTTCATTTGACTAAATTAAACATTGTTTTAGTTTTAGATTACTGTGCTACAATGGCCGTGGTTAAGGGTAGGCAGTTACCTATATAGTCTGCACTTTTAGAAGCCTCGCAGTTCGCAATTATATTTTAAAGTAAAGTATTATTCAACATTATATCGTGTTACATGTTACAAAAAGCTGTAATGCCTTATGCATCACCAACGATTAAAATAATAATCTATATTATGTATAAGTTTAAATCAAGTCAAGTCTACATATCAATAGAGATTAAGATTGTGATGTAATTCTCAATACATCATTAACGATTAATATAATAATTAGAATAATAATCTGTATGATTTATAAGATCAACTTCAGATATAAATTAAGATAATTCTCAAGCATAAGCATATGTATCTAATAATTCTCAACCTAAAAAGAAATATTCAAATGTATACATGTTATAAGTTATATTTTCAATTTCCAAATGAAATAAATTTTTATTTAAAATTAAATTATTTTTATAAACATATATAATGCATATTCTAATATTTCAAAATAAAATTAGATTTTCTTTTAAGAAATTGTTATGACAATGAAATAATTTTATTTATATTTTTTTCGCTAATTAATAAATTCCACAATTGAAATTATACAACGATTGTTTTATAATTTAAACTCTGATGACAACTTATATATGTCACAAAAACAAATATTAAAATATGGAAGGGCGGAAATATCACAGCTCTGAGATATCAAGACTTCGGTCTGGGTTAAGGATTTTGATACAGTTTTCGACAAAAAACTTTTATGAGTACATGGTTTTTAGTTTTGGGCAGCGATGTTTATCAAACATAACTTTTTGTTAAAGTACATGTATTTTTTATCTCTGTTTAGATATGTATTACAAAACTAACACGAAGCATCAATACGATGTTGGGAAATTATAACAGATCATATACATATTAACATAATTTAGTGAAAAGATTATACAATTAGCAAACTACTCAAAAACCTCGCAATTTAGCGTTTCGAGAAAATATTTCAAAATCACAAATTCATATTTCTTTCAAAATTCCAATAATATTGTAAAATAAAAAATTCAAACTTTTTCAAACAAAATTCTAAAAATATTTGAAAAATTATTACAAAATCACAGATTAAAACTTTTTTCAAATATTCTAAAAATATTGCAAAACTTATAACAAAATCAAAAATTGAAACTTCTTCCAAAATTATAAAAAATTATAATAAAATCAAAAATTTTAAATTTTTTAAAATTCCAAAAGTATTCCAAAAATTCTTACAAAATCAAAAATAAAATTTTTTTCAAAATTCTAAAAATATGTATATATAAAATTCAAACATTCCATTTTTCTTCAAAATTCTAAAAATATTCCAAAAATTAGGATTAAAATCAAAAATTTAAACTTTTCTAAATTCTAATAATATTTCAAAAATTCTTAAAAATTCAAAAATTAAACTTTTTCAAAAATTAAAAATATTGCAAAAATTATAACAATATTAAAAATTGAAACTTTTTCCAAAATCATAAAAATTATAATAAAATTAAAAATTTAAAATTTTTCAAAATTCTAAAAACATTCCAAAAACTCTTACAAAATCAAAAATTGAAATTTTTTCAGAATTCCAAAAATATTTCAAAAACTATAACAAATTCAAAACCAATTTCATTTTCATTTACATTTTCAGCAAACTATTCAAAAACCTTCAATTTAGCGATTCGAGAAAATACTACAACATCACAAATTCATATTTCTTTCAAAATTCCAAAAATATTGTGAAAATTATAATAAAATCAAACTTTTATCATAATTCTAAAAATATTCCAAAAATTATTATAAAATCAAAAATTGAAACTTTTTTCAAAATTCCAAAAGTTATAATAAAATCAAAAATTTGAAACTTTTCAATATTCCAAAAATATTCCAAAAATTCTTACAAAATCAAAAATTAAAATTTTTTCCAAAATTCTAAAAAAATTGCAAAAATTATTACAAAATCAAATATACAAACTTTTTTCAAAATTCCAAAAATATTTCAAAAACTATAACAAATTCAAAAATGTCCATGTCCAATTTCATTTTCAATTACATTTACGTCATAAAAACAGCTACATTTTTTTCCCCAAAAACTTGGCTAAAAAAATCAATGAAATCATTTTTTGACACACTTGACATTATTTTTTTGACAAACTTATAATGCCATAATTCTCTATGATAATAATTTATTTGCATGTCATACCAATTATTAATTTTATTTTTTTCCCAAAAAATTGGGTAAAAAAATAAACAAAAATCTTTCTTTTGACACACTTGACAACATTTTTTTGACAAACCTATAATGCCATAATTCTCAATAATAATAATAAACTTTCATTTCAAACAAAGTTTTAATTTAATTTTTTTCCAAAAAATTGGGTAAAAAAACAAATCAAAATCTTTCTTTTGACACACTTGACAACATTTTTTTGACAAACTTATGATGCAATAATCTAGATTTCGGTCTCACATACCAATCCCGTCCATCGAGATTACTCCAAATTTAATATTCCTACTCGTAATGACTTAAAATGAACGTTTTTTAAGCAAAAAATATTTTTTTTTTTTTATTAATTAGTTAGACATGTTTAGCACACTAAATATGAAATATTCATTATTTAGACTCTTTGAATATCCGAAGATACCATGTCAACTATAAAGGAAGGAGATGAGGAAAATGGAAGGAATGGGGATATAGGGATAACTATACTAATTTTTTTAAATGATGATGGACATTTTCTTTAAATGCCTGAGGGGAAAATTCATCGGGAAATACAGAGGAAGGCATTGAGTTCCATAATTTGGCCACTCTATTAAAATAGTCGTTTTGGAAGGACACAGTTCTACAACGAGGTATTTGTACAACAAATGGATGGGATAACTCGGCAGCTCTTGTTTGTCGATTATACTGCGCACACGATGGAAGGATATTTTGAATTTCCTTAGAGGAGAATTCGCTAAAGTCATATTTATAGTATATTGACAATTCAGCCACATTTCTTCTGTGCTGGAGTGAATCAAGCTGGTCCGTTAGCTAGGTATTACCAATCATCCGCATTGCTTTTCTCTGTACAGAGTCTAGACATTTTATTGTTGACTGACAAGCACCTCCCCAAACATGACAGCAGTACTCCATACATGGACGAATAAAAAACTTGAAGATTAGCAAAATTTGCTCGGGATTGAAATACTTTTTACATCGACTCAAGAATCCTAATTTTTGCATTGCAGATTTAGCGAGGTTGAGCACATGTTTATTCCATTTCAGGTTATTTTGAATATCCAATCCAAGAAGTCTAACTGATTCAACCTCATGCAATTCCTCATGGTTTATTTTAATAGGAAAATTTTTATGTCGCTCTATTCGTGAAAGACGGCATAATTTGGTTTTGGTTGGATTAAATGAAACAAGATTACGATCACCCCATTTCATTAAACGCTCCAGATCTTTGTTGATGGAATCAATTAGCAGCTCTCTATCAGTGGTAACTGCAGTATGAGATCGAAATTTAGATGCATGTGATGCATGTAATGTGCTGTCATCAGCAAAACTATGGATTGGGTGCACTGTGGAAATAAGTAAGTCATTAATGTATAGAAGAAACAAGGTTGGTGAGAGTGCCGAACCTTGGGGAACCCCAGCATTGGTTGTGAAAATATTGGATGTGATACCATCTAAATTAACATGAAATTGGCGACCGGTAAGAAAACTATGAATCCATGAGACAGTAAGATGGTCTATGCCATAAGATTTTAATTTAGCTATGAGATTTTTATGCCATACTTTATCAAATGCTTTAGAAATGTCAAGTGAAATACTGAATGTTTCACCATGGTTTTCCAGCGATTTGTTCCAGAGATGGGATACGTAGGCTAACAGATCACCTGTTGCATGACTTCTACGAAAACCATACTGCTTATCATCAATAATTCGCGACATTTCCAAATAATCTATCAAATTGTAGTTAGCATATTTTTCAAATATTTTAGCTAAAACCGACAGAATTGCAATTGGTCTATGATTGTTAGGGTCTATCTTACTGCCTTTCTTTGATATGGGTTGAACGCTGGCCAGCTTCCAAGAATCGGGAAATATTCCGGTTTTATAAGATAAATAGAAAATTTTTGTTAAAATTGGAGCTAGTTGTCTAGCAAAGTTTTTAAGAATGAGGGGTGGAATACCGTCGGGGCCAGCGGATTTGTTGATATTGAGAGAAAGAAGCATTTTCCGTACAATGTTGCAACGAAAAATGGTTGGTTTCATTTTCGTTACAACTGGGGGAATGAGTGTAGGAGAATGGGGGGGTTCAACTATGTTTGAATTCTCTGCGAATATACGACCCAAAAGATCCGCCTTCTCTTTCGAGTCGCACACGGGAATGTCATTCAGAACTAAGGTTAGCTAAGGTTAATGCAAATTTCCTTGTTTTGACACACTTGACGATTTTTTTGAAACACTTTGCGTATGGTTTTCATCCCAATGTTGTGAAGCTGATTCAAAATTTTCTATCCAACCGATACATTTCGGTCTCCTTAGACGGATTTTCTTCTGAGTCTAAACTAATTAATGCTGGCGTACCTCAAGGCTCAGTATTGTCCCCAACCCTATTTTTGATTTATATCAACGAATTGTTAAAAATCACCAGCAACCCAATAAATAGTTTTGCAGATGATAGTACTCTTCACAAGTCGTTCGAGCCTCTTCCTTCAAAAGGTAAAATGCACGAATGAATTAATCCCACCCAGAGAGATGCTGCCATAAACGTGCATCAAGACCTAAAAAAAGTCGCCGGTTGGGATGACCAAAACCTAGTAAATTTCAACTCTACCAAAACACAGCTGTTGATTGTTTCCAGATCAAAGACCGAGTTCCCCAAAGATATTTTATTCGGTATGTGTGATGAACCAATAGGTGAATGTAAAAACATTCGTTTATTGGGTGTCACAGTTTCAAATGACCTTCTCTGGAACGATCATGTAAAGGCGAAGGCAAAAAGCGCGTCTAAAAGACTCGGCCTCTTAAATAGATGCAAAAAATTTTTTCACTAAATACCATTTGCACCATGTTTATAAGTCCTATATCCGTCCCTGTATGGAGTACTGCTGTCAAGTTTGGGGTGCTGCTTCTGTTTCCATCTTGGTCCTCTTGAACTCTGTTCAAAAGCGGGCTATACGAATTGTGGGTGATCGAGCTTTGACATCAAAACTTGATTCTCAACATACAACATTGTCGCACTGTTGCTGACCTCGTTGTTTTTTACAAATATCGTCATCAACAGTGCTCAGATGTAATCAGTGGCATCATGCCTCAAACTTATTCTGACCACCGTTCCACTCGGCAATCGGCTACCGCAACCAGTGAAATGGTCGAGATCCCGCGCTGTCATACTGGCAGATCGCAGAAAGACTTTTTTGTCCGAACTGCATACAAATGGAATAGTTTGCCGGAACGCTTAGTCTCAGGTGGCTTCAACCCGCAGAAGTTTAAAAAAAGCGTTCAGCAACACCTTAGAACGCCGGTCGTTGTGGGACCTAGGTCTTAAAAGGTATTTATGTGTTGTTGTGGCACATATTCTAAACCCTATTACACAACACTTTTTATTTAAAAAAAAAAAACTTCCGGTAGATTTATCGAACATACCGTCCTTTCGGCCCTTCCCATTGAGTAAACCTAATTTTAGAAAAAAAAAAAATTTCAAATCCGTCCAGCGGTTTTCTAGATTTCGTCGGTTGTGACGGCCGATAGACAGACATACATTTTTTATTTTTTTGCTTTTCTAGAATCAGTAGGCCCTAAAACGTCGAGAAATGCTAAAAAAGTTGGGGTAAGAATTTCACTTTGAGCTCATGAATGTAATACTTAGGTCTTTCAGACCGAACGAATTTGTTTTCTTTTTTTTGGTGTCATCAAAACAATTAACAAATTTATTGTTTTTGTTTGAATGAGGTTATAATTTGATGAAAAACATTTTTATGACTAAATGTTTATGTTGAGATAAAAATGATAAAAAAGGAAATGTATTATGGATGAGAATTTATGATGAGAATAACACGGATATGAAAATGTAGGTATATATAAGGTAAATTTTAGATTAGAGATAGGAGTATCATTTATGCAACTCATTACTATAATATATCATATGTAGCTGATCATATTCGTAATATGATCACTATAATATCAAAATTGTAAAAGTTTTATTTAAAATCTAAATCTGGATATATAATGAAAATAAATATAAAAATATAAAAATTCTACAGATATAAAAATAAGAAGAGTACAACAAATGAAAAGAGGCGTTTTACTTCATTGTAGAATATAGAGGTCGAAAGGTAAGTGCCTAAGATCTGGAATGACCCATCCTGGTCATCCATTCTATATTCTACCATCCTTCATCCTGACAAACTAATTTACTAGAACTTCAACAAGTACAGCAGTAAAAGTATAACCAGTTTAAATTGGTTTGTTATAGGAATTACAATATGTGTCACAACGACACAGAGATATCTTTTAAGACCTAGGTCCTACAGCAGCATGCGTCTGAGGTGTTGATGAACGCTTTATTTAAAATTTTGTGGATTAAACGCCCTCGAGACAATTGATTCGGGCAAAACATTCCATTTTTACGATGTACTGACAAAAAATCCCTTTGCATTCTATCACTATGACTGAATGATCTCAACAATTTGACTGTTTCCACAAACCGATTGACGTGTAGGTAAACGGGGAAAATAATATGATTGAGGCATGATGGATCCAACTTCAAATATTAACATTTTTTACCAATTGTGATGCAATAACCAAATTCAACGCGTGTTTTCAGGATCTTTGAAATCGTTACATTACGTCGCTGTGTGACTATGTTCCAATGCACTTGTTAATGAAAATTTTATTGTTTTAGAAAACGAAGAAAATGAATCGGCATCACTTTCATGGAACAAATTTGCCACTAGAATTTTTTATAAATTATGAACCAAATTCACTCTGTTTTGTGCAACAAGGGCAATGATATTTTTCATGAAACTCCCAAGCCGATTTTGTACGGAAAAAGCTGAAAAGCAAGTTTTTATTAATCAACCAATGAAATGAATAGTTTCTAATAGCTATGAACATGATGAAACCGATGGTTTTGAGTTTTTAGGTAGATTTCATATACAAATCTACCTATTGTAATGTGCCTCATCTCGGAATTTCGGGAAAATTTTGGTGCCAAACAACTATATATGATAAGCGGAGATGGAAAAACAAAAAAAAATGTATATGAGCAATTCCATTAGTTTTCGACTGATCCAGCGATCGACCCTTCCGGATTTTGCTAAAAGTTGAGAGACTTGAGGCCCCTTAAGAAGTATCCTCGCATACCAATTTTTTTTCCTCTAGGTGCCCTAGGTTATGAGAACGAGCCTTTAATATGTCTGAACATCACCATTCTTAGCGTATTTCAAAAATTTGGTTCTCAGACACTTCTAACCCGAATCGAAAGATTCATATCAGATTTTATTTATTATATAGAGGAGTATATACAAGAGGAGTATGTAGAAAAAAATATTTTAAACCCCTAGGCCATTTGACCTTCCCCACGGGCGGAGTTACAACAAATAACAATTTCAGTAAAATGTCCGTTTTCAAGTAACCACAAAAAATTAATTTTTTAACCGATTTGCTTTTTCTAAAGCTTATTTGTTTGTTTAATCTATATTCTTTAAAGAAAAAATTTAATCAAAATTATTTACGTAACGCAATTGGAAATATTGCGCTTCAAAGCTGGTGATTTTGAAAAATCACAAAGTTTGACTTTGCTGTACGCATTTCTATCACACGTAAATCTCACCAAAATTTAACTGAACGTAGTATTATGTGTCAAGAACAATCCCTCTTAAGAATTTTCATGGCCCGAACTTATGCATCATCTACGATCTACTGAACATTGGGAAAATCAACAAAAAAGTTAATTCTCAATTTTAATAATAAAGTTTCTAACTTTTTTTTGCTGCTTATATTCCTTCAATTTGGATAATATGACATCAAAATTAAGTCAACATAACGTAGGGAATTTAAAACAAAAAATTTTAGCAGTTCGTTTAAAAATTCATCATATGTTTTTAGATCCATATAGCTGTTAGAGATGTCAATAAAACTTTATTGACATCTCTAACAGCTAGATGGATCTAACAACATATGTTCTGTTCGTTCTCATAACCTATGCCACATAGAGGAAAATAATATGGTATGCGAGGACATGCGACTTCATAAGGTGCCTCAAAATTCTCAACTTTCAGCAAAATCATGGAAAGTTTACAAACAAGAACCAACAACACGTGAGAATATGAGTGGGCGAATCAAAAATGCTTGTGCCGAAATTCAAGCAGACACACTTCTCAGTTGTGTACAGTATTTGAAGAGCAGATTAATAAGTGCATTAAAGTCGAAGGCCATATTTTTGAACACTTATTTTAAGCTAAATTTGTTTATTTACCAGCCATTTACATTAATAAACTTTTTCTACTACCCAACATAAAAAACCTACTTTCGATGTTTGTTTTTTGAATCGAAAACTTCTTTTTCGTCACCGGTGATAAAAAAACCTATACAAATTACTTTCGTACCTAGTGACGCAAGTAATTTTTTAAAAGCCATCTATTTTCTAATTTCTTAACTAGAATAAACCATCCTAGAATACCCGTTAAGACAATCGATTGAACTAAGTAATTTTGTTAGTGTTAATTTGTCTCTGTTTGGAGGATGACGTTAATTTATTTTTGAATTATTTACGGACAATTTACATTAAAATTGTAAAAATAATAATAGTTTATATAATATTCATATATTCTTTTTAAATAGTATGATAAAAAGCAGTTGGTGTTAAGATATTTTTAAAAAATATTATTTCACCTATTTATTTAACAAAAATAAAAAAAAAAATATTGATTTTACGTAAGATAATTTAGGTTGTGTTAAAATATATCAAGAATTTACGTAACGTCATACCCATTCAAAAACTACATCAAAACTGATATTTTTATTTTAGAAATCTGAATTTGATTTTGTTTATGACAAAGTACAAACCGCCTTTAGTTATAAACCTACTAGACGCAAAATTCAAAAAACAATAAACCTTCAAAGATGTGTTATTTAATGATTTTATGCTTCACAATGATATAAAGTTGTTATAATGTCTAGGATACACAATATATAAACACATTCATAAGAACCGGGGCGTTATGAGAGGGCATTATGAATTTATAACGCCCGCTATTAAGCGCTAAAAAACAAAATAAAACTACTTTTACTGTGGTTTTGTCTACACAATGTAAATAATTCTTATTCAATTTAAGCCAGTAAAAGATTTTGACATTTGCTTAAAAATGTTTAGCAACATTTTAGTTATTAATTGTTCATATAGTTTTCCAAAACTATCAAATTATTTTAAACGTCAAACAATGTTTTTGTCATACGCTACAAAATTTAGGAGAATTTGTTTACATAGCAACGTTCAAACAACAAATATTTATTTTAAACTTCAAAATAGTTATTTTCTTGGCATACTACGATACATTTGTATATGTTTGCATATTGTAACGACTCTTCGTTGGTTCTTTTAGATTATTGAGCAAACACGACAGTAAAAAGGCAGATCTTTAGTTAACAAAATCTCAAACTTTATTTATCAACCAATTACAGCAACTTCCGATTTTAATTACAATAAATTCTATGGTCTCCAATTTATGTACCATAAATTTCACCGCTTTCCACAATTTGGATCAATGAGAGTCGGAATCGTAAAATCTGTATTTACTATTCCACTAGGTTCAAATTCTTTCACTATTAGTACCCAGGCTCAAGTACCACCGTTTATTCCTTATACTTGCGAATATTTGTAAAACACTTTCAATTGCAAAATAAAACTGACTATCTGATATTTTTGTTCGCTTATTTATATCGAAAAATAAATGAATCGAAACTTCTATAATCCACTAGAAATCAATACTACGTAGTCCGTACATCTTGAATAGGCCACACCTGTTTTCATTCATACTTGCATTTGTATTAGCGAACTCAAATTTAATTTATGCAAAATGTATTTGTTAAAGGGAGTTAACATTTGATTCATCTTTGAATGTAGAAAGCATTTAGGCAGAACGTATTGGTTTTTTATGATTAAATTAAATTAACCCATTCTGGACGAAGCTTATTACACTGCCCTCCATTTAGTTTTGTTCGTCCCGAACAATATAAGATATCGCATTGGTGCTGTTACCTTGGTACGGTGCCAACCTTTGCAGATGTATCACTTTCATCTTGGTACGGGGTCCCTTTTGTATGCGGTAGATAATATCATTAATTCGTTTGATTATTTTATATGGGCCTTCCCAATCTGGCTGCAGCTTGGGTGATCTTCCCTTAGTTCTTATGGGATTGTATAGCCATACCAATTCTCCTTCTTGAAAACCGCCACTATTTGCATTTATGTCGTACCTGGTTTTCATTTTGTCACTGGCAATCTTAATGTGGTCTCGAACCTGTTGATGGATTTTATTCATCTTCTCCCTTAGTTGTCCCACATAATCTGTTTTCGTGGATACCAGACCTCCAGGGATGCCAAACTCGATGTCACTAGGAAGATGTAGTTCTCTTCCGAACATGATATTCGCTGGCGTTTCACTCGTCGTATCGTGCACTGCGCTACGATAGGCCATCAAGAATAACGGAAGATCCTTGTCCCAATTTCTTTGGTTGGCTTCTACTACCTTTGACAAATGTTCTTCCATGGTTCGGTTGAATCGTTCTACCATGCCATCCGACTGCGGGTTCATAGGTGTAGTTCGTGTTTTTCTAATGTCGAGTGTTCTGCACAGCTCTTCCATCAATTGAGATACAAAATTCCTTCCCTGGTCCGTATGCAACTCGAGCGGTGTTCCATATCTGCAAATCCATTCATTGACTAACGTTTCAGCGACCGTAACTGCTTCCTGGTTCGGTATCGCATACGCTTCCGGCTATTTTGTAAAGTAATCAATGACCACCATGATGTATTTGTTACCTTTTGTAGTTTCCGGAAATGGCCCCGCGATGTCTATAGCAATTCTCTCCATTGGGGCTCCTACATTGTACTGCTGCATCTCTCCTCGAGTTCTAGTTTTTGGTCCTTTGCTCGCCGCACAAGTATCACATCGCCGACACCATTGCTCTCCGTCGGTTCGATACCTTACCCAATAAAACCTCTCCCTTACTTTAGCCAGGGTTTTATTGACTCCCAGGTGTCCTCCAGAAATACTTCTATGCAGCATTCCCAGTACCTCTTCTACTCGACTTGATGGCAACACCAGTTGCTCTAACACTTTCTTTCCATCAGCGGACTCCCATTTTCTTTTAAGTATCCCGTTGTCCATCAATAGTGAGTCCCATTGCGCCCAGTAGCACTTCACCTCCGTACTTAAAGGTGCTACCTCTTTCCACTCCGGTCGCCTTCCCTCGGTTTTCCATTTCAATATTGGAGCCATGGCTGGATCTTCTAGCTGCTCTCTTTTAATTGCCTCGGTACACCAATCTTCTGGAGTTTGGAACTTGATTTGGTTCACTTTCATTGCCTCATTTCCCTCAGTTCTGCTACATGACTTGCACTCCTCTATACAGGGTCTTCTGGACAGGGCATCGGCGTTAACATGGATCCTTCCCTTGCGGTGTTCAATTTTGAAGTCGTAGTTCTGCAGGATCTCTATCCATCTTGCTGCTTGTCCTTCAGGAAATTTGAATTGTAATAACCATTTTAGAGCAGCATGGTCCATGCGAATCAGGAATGGCTGTCCACACAAATACTTGTGGAAATGTTTCACAGCCTTGATGATAGCTAGCAACTCCTTCCTCGTGACACAGTAATTCCGCTCCGGTTTTGACAGAACTTTACTGAAGTAGGCCACCACTTTCTCATCGTCTCCAACTTTCTGTAACAAAACCGCTCCGGTTCCTACATTGCTTGCGTGTGTGTCCAGAATGAACATCTTTCCGGATTCTGGATAGGCTAGTATAGGGGTGTTGCATAGTTTTTCTTTTAAACGGCAGAATGCCTCATTACATTCGGTTGTCCACAGAAACTTGGTATTTGTCACTTTATGTAGACTCTTCTCAAGACCTCTTATCTAGACTCCTCTGTCAATTTATGTAGACTCTTGGCGATATTCGCAAAATTCTCCACGAATCTACGATAATAGGTGCATAGGCCAAGAAAACTGCGTAGCTCATGAACATTCTTCGGTACTGGCCAATGTTTCACAGCATCAATCTTCTTGGGATCGGTTCTGACTCCATTTTCTGTAATGATGTGTCCAAGGTACTTCACTTCTTTGTGGAAGAGATTGCACTTTACCGGATTCAACTTCATGTTGGCATTACTTATTCTTCTGAGTACTTCTTCGAGGTTTATTAGATGCTCTTCGAAGTTGCGACCCATTATGATGATGTCATCAAGATAAACGAGGCAGGCTTTCCAGGTTAAGCCATGCAACACGCATTCCATTAGACGTTCAAATGTTGCTGGGGCATTGCATAGACCAAACGGCATCACATTGAACTCCCACAACCCATTGCCAGTAGAAAATGCTGTCTTTCGTCGATCTTCTGGATGCATTTCAACTTGCCAGTAGCCACTCTTCAGATCTAATGTTCTGTACCATTTGGCCCCTGATAGTGTATCCAGTGTGTCATCAATTCGTGGCAGTGGATAGCTGTCCTTAATGGCTACCTCATTGAGCTTTCGATAGTCTACACAAAAACGAGTTGACCCATCTTTTTTTCTAACTAGCACCACTGGTGAGCTGCATGGACTCTTAGATGGCCTGATGACTCCATCACTTTTCATTTTGTCCAGCATTCCTTGCACTTCCTCGTGTTTAGCCAGTGGTAGTCTTCTAGGAGGCTGTCTGATAGGATGAGCGTTTCCAGTGTTGGTCCTATGTCGCACGATGTTTGTTCTTCCAACATCTTCATCACCAGTAGAGAAAACGCTGCTCATCTTCGTTAATACCCTCTTGATTTCTGTGAATTCGGCTGGATTCATTCTTTTACTAAGATCTTGAAGTATTGCTACTAATGCGGGATTGTTTCTCTGCATGAAGACCTTTTGCTCTTCTTCACAGCTGATTATCTCTTTTATGGTGCTGCATTTGGCGATTTCTTCCCCATGATTGATGACCACTCGTTTATTTGAGAAGTTAATCAGTTTCACTGGAACTACTCCCTCTTTTGCTGCAACTAGCGTTCGGCCAATCATAATGTTTCCCCCAAAGTCGTTGTTAGCTGTCTCAATCATCACAGGTGAATTTTGGTCACTTTTATCTAGTAGCTTAGTCCATATGATCTTCTCAGATTTTGCCGGGATCTCAGTTGGTCCATCACTAATAACACGGACCTCAGCATTGTCGTTGGTGGCGTTTAGCACTATTTCTGTGTTTCCATATCTCAGTACGTGGCTTCCCAGATCTAATATAAAATTGTATTCTTTCATGAAGTCAAGCCCAATTATGCAGTCATCTTCTATATCTGCTACAATAAATCGGTGCCTAAATGAATTTCCTCCAAGGTGAACCTCTTGGTCGCTTTCTCCATGAACTAGAACTGTTTCACCCGTAGCTGTTTTTAAGGTGAATCGTCTTTCTGTATCGATCTGACTATCACAAATCACATCTGGACGCACTATCGATCTCGAAGCACCTGTGTCCAAAGTCAACATGCACGATTTGCTTCCAACGGTTGCCTCTAAGACTAGACTACTATTTTCTCTTTTTGCTTGTGATACCACCAATGTAGGGCATTGTAATTGAGCCAGCTTTTAGATTATTGAGCAAACACGACAGTAAAAAGGCAGATCTTTAGTTAACAAAATCTCAAACTTTATTTATCAACCAATTACAGCAACTTCCGATTTTAATTACAATAAATTCTATGGTCTCCAATTTATGTACCATAAATTTCACCGCTTTAGAAAAACGACGAAGAACACTTAGTAAAATTTATAGAATTTTAGTTCTTATTAAAATTAAAATTAAGTCATAAAAATTAAGGATCTTCATTGGTTATTTGTTTATATTTAGTTTAAAATAGAAACGGTAAATATATTATGATAAGTTTTTATTTAAGATTGAAGCTAATAATTAAAATAAGTGTCATCGAAAGTTTGGGACCAGTTCAAGAAAATGTCATCAGATAAATCTCGGTGCCACGTAGTTGGATGCGCACGAATAATTTTAACTAAATGGGGAAATACGTCAGCAATGAAAAATCAAATCGGATAATGATGCGGCTAATTATAATATTGAAAATATATAACTACAACAATGTATTGCTGTCTACACAAGATCTACTATAGATAACAGTGGTACTACAGTTGATAAAGAGCTGAAAATGTTGTATGTAAATAAAGGAAACCGAAAAAAATGATAGAAAATTTAAATCAATCGTTATTGACCGTGAAGCCAACATCCACTTTATCGGAGCGGGTTTTTTCTATTGCAGGAATTTAAAAAAAAAATACGAAATCGGATGTGTACAGCTTTAATATTTTTGAAATATTATTTAACAATTAAAATATGATCAATTTTTAGTTTACTACTGTGAAGTTTTTTTATTGTTTTTCATCTTTTAATTTTAATATAACTACCCGGGTTATTGGAAAATACTAATCGAGTAACAGGGTAATTTGAAATCGGGTAATTTGCAATCACTAAGAGCAAGGGACAAAAATTGCTGTTTCATTTGTTTGACGAATCAATCTTTGTAGGCCACCATAAATACCTGCCATATTGTAAGCGTTGTCATATGACTGGCCTCTGCAATTATCAATGTTTATTTCGTTTTCAATGTGGAATTTCATAATGATGTCAAAAAGATAATTCGATGTATGACCTTCGATTTCAATAAATGAAATAAATCGTTCACAAATGGTATTGCTTTTAACATATCGAACACAAAAAGACAACTGGTCTGTATGGCTCACATCCTGAGTGGAATCGACACTAAACGAATAATATCGAGACTCTATAATTTCCGAAGCAATGTGATTTTTAACATGTTTTGCCATGATAGAGATGAATTTTTCACAAATTGTGCTTGAAAGATACGATACTTTTCCTAAACATATTCCGAATAATAAAAAAAAATCATTTGTCAATGTTACATGAAAAGAGTGTACCTTTTCCTTTATTGCCAAAACGAGAAATATGTTCTTGTAAAAAGGAAGTAAATTTAGCCAATAATTCAAGAGATCCAAGAAAGTTTCAATTTTGTTTTGATCCTAAAATTTAATCGTGACCACGAAAAGCAAGTCCTCGTGATGCAATTTTAGTTGTATTATTAAAAGATTTCTCGAAAGTAAGTTCATTTTTGATACGCATTTTATATGTAAAATTATTGGTCATGTGATACTTAGACTCTTCATGCTTCAAAATGTGATGAATTATTCCAATTATTGAATCTTTTTAATGAAAACGCTTGCGATTTTCCATTCAAATCACCAAATAAACGGCATACAAAACAAAAAACTGCTTCGGCTGACGGTGAATAGATTAGCCAATCTCGTTTAATTTTTGTTGCATTTGTGAGTTTTCTATAAAAATGAAACTCAGTGAATTTTCGAAAATATTTTCCAGCATTTTTCATTGCATCCATGTTTTGACACGCAAAGGCACCTAAGAAACTAACTGTATAATAGTACTTTATTGTTGAGATGTTGAATGAACTAGTTTATTTTCGATCAAAAGTTTACAATGCGAGCGAGCAATGAGCATTGCAAATTTGTGAGAAAATAAAATTCATTAAACACGAAAGCGACGTTTTACTCTTTCGACAGAGAAGCATGTTTTAATTTAAAGATAAAATTCATTGATAAAATAAATAAAACGAATAAAGAGGACATCTTTATAGTAAATGAGGAGAACAGTCCTACCGAAAATAAGGACACAAAATAATCTATGGGCTGATCACTATACAAAACTAATCGATCAAATTAAGCATGAAGTGAAACTCGACCATAACATTGAGTCAATTGAGAATACAACAGGTGAAAAACTTGTCCTTGTTGACAGCCTATGTTATGAAACATATACAGCTAAAAAAAATCATGTAAAACCCCGCCTTTATTGAAATGCAACTAATCGTCCAAATTTCAAAGGAATCGATCCAGTACTTAAGGAGATTACCTATTTTGAACAAACGAACATTTATATTTTTATTTATATAGAAGAAGATAGAAGATAGAAGAAGATAGATAGAAGAATATTTATTGAAATTCTATTAAAAGTTTATTGCAACACTAATCTTTATAAAATTGTTTGTGTGTTTTTTTACTGCAAATAATAATTAAAAGTATTCTTTTTACTAATTGAAATAAAATAAATCTGACTAAAGTCTAATTTAAATATTTTGTTTATATATATTTCAATAACTTTTCTAAAAAAAGTGTTTTACTTATTCTATTTTCTAGAGTATCGGTACTACACCGGTAACGTGAGAAACTTTGTCAGTATTGACAAAACGGAAATTTTGGAAGCGCTACTCTCGATGTAAAAATGTTATTGATTACTTTCATTTTGAAAAGTTATCGTTCAGCTAGGAACGGTAACGGTAACAGTATTGACATCGAGCCTAATTTCATAGAAATAAAAAAAATAATCAACAATCTTTACAAACAATAATAACAATAATACAAAAAATACCAAAGATTTACAAACAATCTTTACAACAATCCTTACAACAATCGAATCAACGCTTGAAAACCGCCACTAATTCCGGCCATATTGTTTGCGTTGTCATATGACTGTCTCTGCAATTTTGTATGTCAATTTTGTTTTCTTCGAGGAATTTTTAAACGATGCCAAAAAGATACTCTTATGTTTGACCCTCAATTAGAATAAAAGCAACTAATCGTTCATTAATTTTACCATTTTTTACATATCGAATGCAAAAAGCCAATTAATCCGAATGACTTACATCCAGAGTGGAGTCAACACTAATCGAATAATAAACTGCGTCAATGACGTCAGCTGCAATACGATTTTTGATTTCTTGCCCCATGGTGGTAATAAATTCGTCACATATTGTGCTTGAGAGGTACGACGTGCTTCATAAAAATATCCCAATAACAATCACTTTTATCATTTAATTAAGTTTGCTTCAGATGTCGCATACCTTTTCCTTTGTTGCCAAATTTATCACTATGCTCTTTTAAGAAAGGATCAAATTTAGCCAAAAGCTCAAGAGCTCCAAGAAAGTTGCCATTGTGATTCGAGCCCAGAGTTTCATCACTCTCGGAAGTTCGGAATTAAAACTTTTGTTTTTTATTTATTTTCTTTATAAATTATATATCTTTATTTAAAATATTTGAATAGATTATTGCTTTTAGATTCCAAAATAGAGAAATCGAAAATTTTATTTGGAATTATTTATTTGAGAATCTGAAAAAACAATGGAACCCATAGTTAAAAACTGCTGCAAGAGTATCGTTATATATACTCTATTTCAGAGATTTTTTAAGGGTGTAATTGTTATCGTTTCTCGCAGTTCTGATTTCAGACATGCAGTTTTGAATCATCAAAAAATAAGTTCTGTTTTTTAGCCATCAAAAATGAATTTTTGAAAATACTTTAATTTACTCGGGTTTTTTTCAAAGCTGATGACCGTTTTATTTAGTAATCAATTTTGGAAAATGAGGATAAAGGGCCCCCAAAAATTTGCCCGCACTAGGGCCCCCTGAACTCTTAATCCGCCACTGATATATATATATATATATATATATATATATATATATATATATATATATATATATATATATATATATATATATATATAGATATATATTATCAATTATATATATATATATATATATATATATATATATATATATATATATATATATATATATATATATATATATATATATATATATATATATATATATATAATATATATATATATATATATATATATATATATATATATATATATATATATATATATATATATATATATATATATATATATATATATATATATAAATGATATGAGATATAACGAAAACGACCGGCACACTCACGGTCGCATTTTTAGAGGTAGATCAAAAAAAATGTCTGTACATGTGTGCTCTATTAATATCTTGGACGAGTTCGTGAATCAGCAAAATCCGACACGTGGTTAAAAAACTAGAGCCTTTTTCTAAAAAAAATTGATTTTTTAAAACCGTTATAACGGCAGGAAGATTCTGAATGAGCGGCTCCAACAAAAAAGCTTCTATAACACAAAATGCGTTTGAAACAACCGGCACTCTAACGGTCGCATTTGTGAAGCCAGATCAAAAAACTTGTTTTAAAAATGTGTGTTTTATGAATATCTTGGACAAGTTCGTAAATCAGCTAAATCCAACACATGGTTAAGAAACTAGAGGCTTTATATTAGAAAAAAATTCGTTTTTTTAATTCGTTATAACGGCTGTTTGGATATTTATTATTATTTTTAAAAACTCCATAAATTTAGAATCTGTGGAAAGATTTTAATCCGTTTCTTATAAACATAAACCTCTGCAGTTAGAGATTTTTGACTCATCGGCTTCAACAAAAAAGTTTGCAATAAGCCCTAAGCAAACAATTTGCAAAAACCTTATAACAGTCAATGGAAAAAAAAAATAAAAAGATTTGAATAGAAAAACAAAAACCTTTTTTTCTTAGAAATAAACTATTTTGATATTTTGCAGTAGTTGCACGACATATGATATAGAGTATGGTTGGCGTTTGTTTTTCATATAGTGTCATAAGTTGTCACACATATGTTCTGTGCTAGATCTGATATTTGTTTGTTGCAAAATTGGATGGATGTAGTTTTGCTTATGTGTAGCTAATTTTTTTTTTTAAATTTGTTCGATATCTGTTTGTAATTAGCTTGTTTTGATTAAACTAATCTGATAAATCAGATTCTACTTGTACATAAAACTGTCTGATCTCGAAATCTACCTATTTCTAGCGGACATCCTGCCGCTCGGACATTTTTAATGCAAGTATGTATTTTAAATTGAAATAAAAATATATTGCTTTCAATATTAAAACCTTGATGTTTTCAATCTTTTTTAAAAGATATACTGTTCCATCTAACCAAAACCAACCAATATTCTTATAAGGATGATATGAATATTTTAATCCGTAGTTCATAATCGTCACATAGTCTATTGCTTTATTTAATCACATTTTTTATTTCTTTTTCATATTATTTTTAAGTTAAGATATGTAAATGCATCAGGTCATTCGGGACTCAGGAAATGCATAAGTAACCGATTTCTTGAGTAGCTTCTGAGAATGTTCAAGAAATCTAGAGAAAATTAAAAAAGATTCTTAAGAATCGTGACAAAATCTTGAGAATCTTACCGAATATCTTGAAAATTTTGAAAGAATCTTGTAAAAGAATATATTGTAGAAGAATCTTGAGTATATGCAGAGTTTCTTCGGATAATCTAGGGAATCATAAGAATCTTGAAAATAAGGAGAGAACCTTGAAAATCTTTTGAGAAGCTTTATATACTCTTAGAATATTTAGGATCATAATTTCCGGATCCGGTTTATCATTTCTGCGCCCTTCAAATAAAACGCCTTACGCGAGCGCTTGATTTGTCTACCCTTTGCGCCGGCTCTGGTTGGGAGCATACACCATTCCTACGAGAATTAAATTTAATGACACTTTCACAAAAGATGCAAATATGTATGGCAAGAAGCTGAATTTTTTTTGAAATGGACAAAAAGGCTGACTAACTAGGCATTATTAATGTAATGTATTCATCATACGCCCGCAAATGTTAAGATATGAAATATTAAAAAACTGAAAATCATCTTCACAACGCACAAAGATGCAAAACAAAGAAAAAAGTTTAAAATTCAATTTATTCTATATTTTTTTGCATATAAATCTCACTACAATATTTTCTATCATTATAAATATGTATGTTAAAGAACTACACATGGAGCTCGATATAATCAAATGTACAACGTGTAATAAACATAGAAAATAGATTTGGTATTCAAAGCAAAGCTAATGGCATTTTTTCTTAGACTAAACATTTTATTATAAAATTTAACATCTTAATAAAAATAATATAACCTTACTCATATGAAAATTCAGTCCCATATTCCACGAATACCTAAAGATAACAACAGGCTCATTTTTTTTCTTTTTTTTCAGTGACTTTTCATTCGAAATTTTTATTTACAGTACTTTTTTTAGGTTTTGCCACAATGCTTTTTTAGCTCACATATTTTGAAAATGTATTCAAAACCACACATTCCGAAAATCCGATTTAAAATACATTATATCTTCTGACAAAATAAAAATTTCTTAAGAATTATAATTTACGATAAAATCACAAGGAAATTGGATAAAAAATCACCTCCTTTTAATATCCTTTCTAGAAAACGATCTTTTTATTTTATGTCATGTTGGATGAAGGACAAATTTAATTTACAGTTCATTGAATTTAATAAATACAGTTATTTTTTACATAACATGAAAAATGTTGAAAGATATTTTGCTATTGTAAATTGAAATACATTTAACATTTGCAAGAATTTCTAATATGTATAAGAAAAGAATAAATGACATAAAAGAGAAAATACTCCAGATTTTATAATGAAAAAGGGAATTGGAGCAAACATAGCAAATTAGAGCTAATATTTAAAGCTTCTTACAATCTATGTTATTATTTTTATCCTTAAAACAAGTTTAAAAAAACATAACAAATTAATAATCAATACAAGGCAATGGCTAGGGTGCTGGCGAACGAGCTTTAATTAGTCAACGGCACAGCCCAGTCTTAGCTAGGCAGCGTTCTATAGTAGTACCGCTCATTAGCTCTTCCGAGGAATCAGACCAACATATAATTATGTGTGGGCTTTGTGCCTCGATTGAGGTGCTGAGCGGTGTGGTGCATCAGCAGGATTATTAGTAATTAGTTTTGTTTTGTTTTCTGCAAATTTCTCACAATTTGTTTTTCACTTATTATTTTGTTATTATTTCTTGATCTTATCATGAAGAATTGGCATATGTCATATTTTATTGTATGTTAAGATTTTTTGCTTAGTTATACATTCTTTAATAAAACAAAAAAATAAACCTTTTGATGCATATATGGCAGTACAACAGAAATGATATAAGTCCGCAAGTGGTAAAGTAAATATGCGCAATTCACCCGCCAATAAAGCGGCATGTGCACGGTATTTGCAGGGATAACACATATATGAATAAAAAAAAAATTTTAAAATACAACATCATCTTGAGCACGACAAACCGAACAATCTATTACTTACAGAAACACTAGTTTCTGAAAATTTTCTTTCTATAGAATCGCTTAATTCCAAATATAGGCATGAATCAGCTTTCAAACTCCATCAAGGCGTATGCGCATTAAAACATGAGAGTGTTGGGTATACATACGCTTTCCAAATTTTGAACTACACGGTGATGGCTTCAATAGTTTTAAGAACTTGTCTTCCAGAATTTTTTACAAAAGCTTTATAAATAAACGTTATAAATAAACCAATAAACGTAACCCAAACTTTTATAATTTACTGACAAAAATAGCGAACGAGATTAGAGCAAAGTCCCCTAATTGTGAGGTTTTCGATCCCGGTGACTCCAACGTCCACAACAAATCATGGTTGGAATTCTCCAAATTGACCGACGATGTTGACAATAGTGGCAAACTGTCAGAAATTTTTGCCGCGTCTCAGGGCCTATACCAAATTGTTAAAAGCCAAATTTTCACTCCCCGTAATGGTGGTGATAATACTTTTCTTTTGATCTCTATCTTACCACAATGCCAGATATTGCGAGTGTTGATGTCGCGAAAGGTAGTATTTGAAATTCTGATCATTATTTAATTTCATCAGTTATCAAAACTGATTTACTTAAAACTACAGCTCCCAAGCCACGTAAAATATTTCACTACTTAAAAATGGATAAGATTGGTCTTCAAAACTTTTTCCATGGTTTCCCTTTCGACCGTCATTATTATTACACTGACAATGTAAATGTTTCTGCTCAAAACATTACAGAAACCATCCAATTTGCTATCAATAAATGCGTCCTTTTTCCATTGTAAGACCCAAACAAAAATACTTGCATTCAAGAGCTGCCAAAGCGACACGTAGAAACAAACGTAGATCATTTAATATATAGATTCATAACAAAACTTCCGCTAATCGATTCCAATATCTAAAGGCCAACAAAATATCTAGCCAAATTATCTCAAACGAAAAGTCTGAAATTGACAGAGCGAAAGCTTCAAAACTTACGTCTATGTCTATTTCTGACAAGAGTTTCTACAGTGCCATTAATTCATTAAATTTTGGTACAAAATCTTCTATTCCCCCTATTATTGATGGTGATTCAATCGTCAATGATCCCGAAAGAAAAGCTAACTTGTTCGCTGAACGCTTTGCTCTGAACTCCACTATTTTAGAAAATCCTAAGGAAATACCCCTAATCCAGCCTTCAGGAGTTAATATGACTGAACTCCACTTCAAACGGAAGCTGATCGCAAAACTTTTAAAGGGGTTAAACATCAACAAAGCCTCAGGAATGGACAACAATCTCCCCATTATTTTAAAAACCTTTTCTAATGAAATTGCACCAACTTTGACTAAGATATTATACCAATCCAACAAATCTGGTATATTTCCTTCGTGCTGGAAGTTGGCAAATGTCCAACCCATCCCCAAGAAGGGACCAAGATCCGATATCTCAAATTTTAGGCCAATAGTTTTAATATCCAAAGTCTACGAGCCGTCCTATCCAAAGTCTACGAGCATTATATTAATATACACATTTCAAAATTTATGGAAGTAAATCATTTAATAGCCAACAGCCAATACGGTCTTCGAAACAAAAGATCAACTACCATTAAACTATGTAACGCATTGTTGGAACAGCATTTTTGATAGAGGTGGTGAAACATACGTTATCGCTTTAGACATCTCGAAGGCATTCGATTGAGTATGGCATGCTTGTCAACAAGCTCGTTGCGTATGATTTTCATCCCAATGTTGTGAAGCTGATTCAAAATTTTCTATACAACCGGTGCATTTCAGTCTCCTTAGACAGAATTTCATCTGAGTCTAAACTAATTAACGCTGGTGTACCTCAAGACTCAGTATTTTCCCCAACCCTATTTTTGATTTATATCAACGATTTGTTGAAAATCACCAGCAAACCAATAAATAGTTTTGCAGATGATAGTACACTGCACAAGTCGTTCGAGCTCCTATCTTCAAAAGGCAAATTGCACGAACGAATTAGTCCCGCCTGGAGAGACACTGCCATAAACGTGAATAAAGACCTAAAAAAAATTTGGGTGACCAAAACCTGGTCAATTTCATCTCTACCAAAACACAGCTGCTGATTGTTTCCATATCAAAGACCGAGTTCCCTAAATATATTTTATTCATTAGGTGCGATGAACCATTAGGTGGATGTAAAAACATTCGTTTATTAGGTGTCACAGTTTCAAATTACCTTCCCTAGAACGATCATGTAAAGGCGATGGCAAACAGCGCGTCTAGAAAACTCGGCCTCCTAAATAGATGCAAAAAAATGTTCACTCCATACCAATTGCTCCATATTTTTAAGTTCTATATTCATCCCTGTATAGAGTACTGTTGTCAAGTTTGGGGTGCCGCTTCTGTTTCCATCTTGGCCCTCTTGAACTCTGTTTAAAAGCGGGCTATACGAATTGTGGGTGATCGAGATTTGTCATCAAAACTTGATTCCCTACAACATCGTCGCACTGTTTTTCACCTCGTTGTTTTTTTACAAATATCGTCATCAACAGTGCTCAGATGAAATCAGCAACATCATGCCTTAAACTTATTCTTTACCCCGTTTCACTCGGCAGTCGGCTAGCGCAACCAGTCAAATGGTCGAGATCCTGCGCTATCATACTGTCAGATCACAGAAAGACTTCATTGTCCGAATTGCATACAAATTTAATGGTTCGCCCGAAATCCATAGTCTCAAGTGGTTACAATCCGCAGAGGTTTACAAAAAGCGTTCATCAACACCTTAGAGCGCAAGCGGGACCTTGTTGTGGGACCTAGGTCTTAAAAGGTATTTATGTGTTGTTGTGACACATATTGTAAACCCAATAACACAACACTTTTTATTTAAAAAAAAAAAATTGGTATAATTTGAAAATATATCATACTCTCACCAATACTGTTCCATTATAAGGCGATATTCTTAAATTAATGGCGAAATGCCGTTTTTTTTTTAATTTTATTTTTTCTAGAACAATTTTTTTGACTATTTGGACATCTTTGTTTTGTAAATTAATTAATTTTTTTTTATCCAGCAGCTCTGTGAATCTTTTGAATTTTTTCAATTCAAAATCAGTTTTGGGTTTCTCTGAATAAACCTTACAATTTATTACATTAAAGCGCAATTTTCCTCTTTAGACGTTATCAACTGCCCCACAGAGTTGAGGGTTTCAAATTGAAATAATTCAAAGGATTCACAAAAGTAAAATGTTGCATTGGGAAACGATAAAGGATTCACAAAGTTGCTTGAGCTTGATTGTTGACTACCAAAATAACTCACATGCTGAACTGAACTCACACATTAATTTCATATTGATTGAAAACAATCAATAATAACTACACACGTAACTAAGGATGTTACAAAATAATAATATTGTCTTCCCCACGATTTCACACATGGTAATGTTAAGAAATTAATAATGCCTAAAAAACCCTATAATTGCCTATGACGACAAAAACAGCAACAAAAATATAAACTTATATTTAAAGTAAAAGTTAGAGAGGCCTTCTTTATTCTTTATGGGAACATTGTTTTTAGTTTTGACAGCGATGTATATTAAACATACAACTCTATGTAAAAGTACAAGTATTTTATCTCTGTTTAAAAATTTATTACAAAACTAACACGGAACATCAATACGTTTCCGGACAATTATAACAAATCATAAATTAACATAATTTAGTGAAAAGATGATATACAATCAGCAAACTACTCAAAAACCTCTCCATTTAACGTTGCGAGAAAATATTACAAAATCAAAAGTTCATATTTTTTTCACAATTCCAAAATTATTGTAAAAATTAAATAAAATCAAAAATTTAAACTTTTACCAAGATTCTAAAAATGTTTAAAAAATTATTACAAAATCAAAGATTAAAACTTTTTTCAAAAATTCTAAAAAAATTGCAAAAATTAAAACAAAATCTGCAATTTAAACTTTTTCAAAAATTCTTAAAATATTGTAAAAATTATAACAAAATCAAAAATACAAAATTTTTTCAAAATTCTAAAAATTGGAATAAAATCAAATATTTAAACTTTTTCTAAATTCTAAAAATATTCCAAAAATTCTTACAAAATCAAAAATTGAAACTTTTTTCAAAGTTTTAAAAATATTTATAAAATTCAAAATTCACAAATTCCAACTTTTTCCAAAATTCTAAAGATATTCCAAAATTTATAACAAATTCAAAAATGTCCATGCCCAATTTCATTTTTAATTACATTTCATGTCATACAAGTAATTAATTTTATTTTTTGTAGTAATGATAAATATTTTTGGAAAGTTTTTTGACAGTTGAGGAAATACCCAACAAATACTGTGGAGGCCCACTGCTAGCACAATGCGTCCACGCGCGTCATGGCATATTGTCACCATCATAGCGTGACGGCAGATGTGGTGGCAAAAGGTACGCATTTGCTATTTATTTTGTGACCATTATGACACTATGCTAAATGCATAACGTGTTTCACTTCGTTTTCTTTATTAATAATTGTTAATAATAAAAAACGGTGATGATAAGAATAATAAATTCAAAGAATAAAAATGAAGAGTGAAAAAGTATAGTTTGACATTTTTTCAAACGACTGGTTTCATTTAACTTTTAATAAGATATAATATGACTTTCGTAATTGATAATTTTCATTTTATTTTCCTCTAAAATTATGTGCGAAAGAAATTATTTTGTGCAAGTAATGAAAAAATACATAAAAAGAAACGGGTTCTTTAAACAATTAGTTTTAGTGATTCAAAAAAATTATAATATTTATTTAATATTTTTTTTTTGTCATTTCTCATGGCGGCTTACTGATATTTAAATTTATTTTAAATAATATTAAGAAAATTGTGGAAAATTTATATTATTTTTCATATTTAAGCCAAATATTTAAATTTTTTGAATTCCGATTGTTTTTTCATTAAAATTGTATCATTAAAAAAATGACGAAAAAATGGACGCCTAAATAATAAATGCAATCACACACATACATTTTCATTTTACATCTTCGAAATACGTCCGCAATCTTCATTTGTCACAATGACGTTACCAAAAATCCCCACCAACACTGTGGCGGCACAATGTTAGCACAATGTGGTCACGTGCGTCATGGCATGTTCTCACTTAGACGTCAAAGTGCATCTGCATGTGGTTATCATAATGCCGTCATTTTGTAACGACAGATACGGCGTAATGTGTCAGCACACCATGGCAATTCCATGACGCATGCGGTGTTTGTTGGGTAGTTTAATAAAAAAAAGTGAGAGATTCCATATGGATTTTTTCATACGATTTTTTAAAGTTTAGTATATGAAAAATGCACATGTATTTTTTAGGAAGTTAATTATCCTTTACTAAATGTGAATCAAATATATTGAAAATTTTATATTTTAACCATAGGCGTAATTAGGTAGGGGCCCAGAGGGCCCGGCCCCCTCTAGACGAATTTTGGCCCCCCTAGAACACGAAGCTCATGAAGCGTATAACAAATAGAGAACTAAAGAATTTGCTGTTCAAAATTATTTCAAAACGTTAGCATCAATATTTAATTAAGTTATTTGTTTTTCATTTGTGATATATGATCATTTTGATAGAAAAAACCACCTACCATTAAAGTATTAGAAATAAACCAAACCGAACTATTTATTGACAAGTATGAAAAAAATTTTTACAGTTCATATCACTGATCTTCATTTCAATTTAATAAGTACTACCAATAACACTGCCACAAAAGTATCTACAAAATGGTCGCTTATCATATCGGTTCACCATATTATCGAAGTTTAAAAGAGAAAACATTTTCTTTCCAACATGTGACGTGTCAGATCATATGACAGAATTTCAAATGAATTCACAATTTCTGGAAAACCACTCCTTCCAATTTGTTCAACGAAAAACATCGCTATAAAAACAATATAGACTTCGTTTTAAAAAATACGGTCTCATTTCTCCATAAGACCTAAAACCACACCGAAACACCAACACTACTAGTAGTTTCAATTTTGTTTGTATCGCCATTAGCAAATTGATGGCGTAATTCGAAGTCTGATGGATTAATTATTGGAATTATCTGAATTCTGTATGGCTGAAAATGAAGATCGTTGTGCACAGTACTGCATTAAATGGTTGGGGGACTGTGTGATTACTGTAAACAATGAATTGTTATTTTTGGACTAATTTTTATTTTTTCAATAGCTTTGACACAGGGTGCCTCAAAATATGTTAAGAAATTTAGAGACTAGGAATATTGATTTTGTATAATTTTTGTTTGTTTGAAAGTTACTAAGTAAGGATTTATAATTTATAATACAATTTATAATTTTATATGATTTTTTTCAATTTTAATTTGCCAAAAATGTCGGTTTTAAAAAGAACATTTTTTCTTTTATTTTTATGATTTAAAGATTTATTATTTACACAAACATATATCTAAATATAAACATAAATAACTGCATTAAAATCGGTAGATGTAGTAGCAACGGCATCAAAAGTGACACTAAACACCGTTAATTTCACCGTTCATATTCTATAGGTGCCGGGTTACAGTGGCGTTAAGGGCAACTATATAACGGAAGAACTTGCTAAGCAAGGGACTGAACTCGATCTTCTACAAGAAATGGAAGCTCTTAGCGGGTCGTTTGCCCCTTTCAAACAACTAACTTGTGACAGGGGTAAACGCGTAACCTATAGGGCGGTAGTCAAACAAAATTAGCTGCAAGATAAGCAGGTTAATCTTTCCACACTAGACCTGCAGCGTTCCAAAGAACTTATATCCTTGAGAAGGCAGAATATTAGTTCTTTGGTAAAGTCATCACTGATTACTGAATCCGTGGAGAGCACCCAAGTACTGATTGAAGGAGCTGTAAGGATGAGGATCAGGAGGAACCAGCGTTTCATCTACTTTGCACGTGTCTAGCATTCGCTCTTTCTACGGAAAACTCTTTTGGAACGCACACATTTAAAACTCTCACAGACCTGGGTAATTATAAACTCACGCAAATACTTAGCTTCATGAGAAGCTCCAAATAGTTCGAGTCGGGGAACGAGATTCTTTTGTATCACTACCTACGTATTTTGGTCTTACTATGTCGTCCTGATGTTGTGTTTTAGTGCCAGTTACTGCATACTAACCTAACATAAATAACCTAGAAAAAAAAATATAATTGATAGCAAATTTGAAAATAATAAAATAAAAGAAAGAAATAAAAACGGAAAATTTATTCATTATTTTACTCAGCAATATTATGGGGCCAGGCCCACCCTAGAACAATTTCCTAGTTACGCCAATGATTTTAACATCCGTACTAAAGTGGAAACATATCCTGTGCATTACTCATTGAAAAACAGGTTTTATTGAGAATAATAATTGGAAATTAACTATCGAAGATTTTAATATACTTTTAACATCTTAACAATAACATTAAAATAAGACTATTGTAAATAAGTATTTTTTAGCATAGAAAAAGCGACAAAAATTCACACGCGCATAACTCCGATTCAGACAGAGTACTGAAAAAAAATCCAGAAATAATTTTTTTCGTTTGTCAATAGCAACAATATATCAGAATAGCAACAATATATCAGATTTTTTAAAAATCAAAAATATAAAAATCGACAAAAAATGAACGTTTTTAAAATAATAGCTCAAATATAAAAGATTGTGTCTGTATAGTGTCTATTATTATTTTTAGATCACCTACTGTCATAAGTTAAATGAAAACAATCACGAGCTTTAGTTAGATCGACGAACTTAATTCATGTTCGTTTTATTATTTTTTACATTTATCGTCACATAACAGTAGATTCTATAACTAGTGCGTTACAGTAGATTGTATAACTAGTGCGAACGCGTTTTCCAAACAAGAGTGTAGTTAGCAAACGCAGTATGCGCTAGTTATACAAACGAGTCTTTGTAACAAATACACAAAATTTATTGAAATTATTGTGTATATAATTTATTTAACAAATTTAAGATATTTAAATTTAAACTAAAATAAAATGTACCAATTTTAATTTGAATCGTCCGAAATAAACATGTAAAGTGTCATTAAATTTTGATTTAGTAGAAAAATAGTTTAAAATTAAATAAATATTAGTATTTATTGAGACTATTGTTGGCATTTGGCGAAATATTATTAATAATAAATTTATTTTAATAATAGAACACTTGTTATAATTCGCAAATTAATTTTTGAATCCAACTTATCTTATTACTTCGGTTTTGAAAAAACCTAAGTATTGCATTCATGAGGTGAAATTCTTACCCCCACTTTTTTGGCATTTCTCGACGTTTTAGGACCTATTGATTCTAAAGAAGCCAAACAATATGTATGTCTGTCTGTCGGCCGTCCGGCCGTCACAACCGACGAAATCTAGAAAACGGCTAAGGGATTTCAACATTTTTGTTTCTAAAAATAGGTATACTCAATGGTAAGAGCCGAAAGGACGATGTGTTCGAAAGCTGTCCCAGAAGTGTGTCAAAAAATCGTCAAGTGTGTCAAAACAAGGAAATTTGCATATTTTTTGCTTAAAAAACGTTCATTTTAAGTGATTACGAATAAGAACACTGAATTTGGAGAAATCTTGATGAATGGGATTCGTATGTGCGACAAAAATCTAGATTATTGCATTATAAGTTTGTCAAAAAAATGTTGTCAAGTGTGTCAAAAGAAAGATTTTTATTTTTTTACACAATTTTTTGGGAAAAAATGAAATTTATTATTGTATAACATGAAATTATTTTATTAGTATTGAGAATGATGGCATTATAAGTTTATCAAAAAAATATTGTCAAGTGTGTCAAAAGCATGATTTTCATTTATTTTTTTTATAGAAAAATAAAATTAATTATTTATATGAAATGTTAAATGTAATTGAACATGACGGGATTGGTATGTGAGACCAAAATCTAGATTATTGCATTATAAGTTTGTCAAAAATGTTGTCAAGTGTGTCAAAAGAAAGATTTTATTTTATTTTTTCACCCAATTTTTGTGAAGAAAAAAGTAAAATTAATTATTTATATGACATGAAATTTTATTATTAATATTTTTTTTATTTTTTTTTAATAAAATGTGTTGTGTAATAGGGTTTAGAATATGTGTCACAACAACACATAAATACCTTTTAAGACCTAGGTCTAGACCTGGGTCCCACAACAACTGGCGTTCTGAGGTGTAGATTAACGCTTTTTTTAAACATCTGTGGGTTGAAGCCACCTGAGACTAAGTGTTCCGGCAAACTATTCCATTTGTACGCAGTTCGGACAAAGAAGTCTCTCTGCGATCTGCCAGTATGACAGCGCGGGATCTTTACCGTTTTACTGGTTGCGGCAGCCGATTGCCGAGTGGAACGGGGGTAAGAATAAGTTTGAGGCATGATGCAGAATATACAGAATTATGGCATTATAAGTTTATCAAAAAAATAATGTCAAAAAAATGATTTCATTTTCATTTGGAAAAAAAATTTAGCTGTTGTATGACGTAAATGTGACATAGAAATTTTTGAATTTGTTATAGTTTTTGAAATATTTTTGGAATTTTGAAAAAAGTTTGTATTTTTGATTTTTTTATCGTTTGTGCAATATTTTTAGAATTTTGGAAAAAGTTTTAAGTTTTGATTTTGTTATAAGTTTTGCAATATTTTTAGAAATTTGAAAAAAAAACTAGAATTTTTGAATTTGTGAAATTTATATATATATTTAGAATTTTGAAAAAAGTTTCAATTTCTGATTTTGTAAGAATTTTTGGAATATTTTTAGAATTTTGAAAAATTTTAAATATTTGATTTTATTATAATTTTTGGAATTTTGAAAAAAAGTTTTAATTTTTGATTTTGTAATAAGTTTTGCAATATTTCTAGAATTTTGAAAAAAGTTTGATTTTATTTTATATTTTTGGAATTTTTAAAGAAATATGAAATTGTGATTTTGTAATATTTTCTCGAAACGCTAAATGGAGAGGTTTTTGAGTAGTGTACTGAGAGTATTATCTTTTGTCTAAATTATGTTAATATATGATCTGTTATGATTTTCCGGACACGTATAGATGTTTCGTGTTAGTTTTGTAATAAATTTCTAAACAGAGATAAAAAATACATGTACTTTAACAAAGAGTTATGTTTGATATACATCGCTGTCCAAAACTAAAAACCATGTCCTCATAAAAGTTTTATGCCGAAAACAATATCAAAATCCTTAACTAAAAGTGAAGTAAACTATGAGGAATTCAAAGTTTTAAATTTAGTTAGAATTTTATTCTTGAATTGATCCTTACTCATATTAGAATCATAAAAAGCAATATACTTATTAAAATTTCTGATACATTCGTTAAGTGGGTTATAAAAAGAATAATCATGTCTTTTAAGTTCTTCAATTTGAGGCCTCCTGTGTCTTGTATTATAAGTATGACAATTAGGAACCATCATTTCACACAATTCAGGACACCTTATATTACCTCTGTCTAGGTCGAAACCAAATAAAGCAGAAGCAAGCTCACGTCTTGACTTTAGTGAGACCATATTCAGCAGTAAAAGTCTTTCCTCATATTTAGGAAGTCTGTATTCGGTAAAATCGAGCGGTTTCAAAGCAAAGAGTAGGAATTGTTTTTGTACCGATTCAATTGAACTTGCGAACAACTCGGTATAAGGAAACCAAATTATACTAGCATATTCCATTTTTGATTGAACTATTGAACAGTACAAAATTTTTGTCAATATGATGTCGTTGAATTCTATTGCTCTACATTTAACAAAGCCGAGAATAGCATGCCCACTTGTGCAGATTTGGTTGATATGATGTTTGTATGTCAAAGAACTATCTAACATGACACCCAAATCCCTAATTATATTAACCCTTGAAAGTTTAGATCCATTTACATTGTCTGTATTTTCTATTTTTTGGCTGCTTCTGGAGAATGTAATTGCCACACATTTTTCAATGTTCCGACGCATTCCGTTTAGTAGACACCAGTTGTATAAAGTTGAGAGATTGTGTTGCAGTGTTTAGTCATCGGACATTGACCTAATGACTTTATTTTTTTTCAAGTCGTCAGCATATAAAGAAAATTCACAATCTCGGAATAATAATGTGAGATCGTTCTTGAACAGTAAAAATAAGAAAGAACCCAAATGACTGCTTTGAGGAACAGAGGTTGTAACCTTGATTGCCCGTGAATGTTTACCTTGAAATTTGAAAACGCTGACTTAGAGAAATATGAAATAAATATTGAAGATGCTTTGCCATACTACTTTTTTAATGTACAAAGACTGAATTGAATTAAAAACTTCTTCAAGCGTAAGCTCGATTTCTAGTATTCTGTCAGCTGAGGGCAAAATGTGTGACTGGTCAGTTTCTTTAAAGATAACAGGTGGTTGATAAACACTTTGTGCTGCGTGTATATCTTCAAGTCTTCTTCCAAATTCATATATCATACTGCGTAATATATTAATCAACTCGATGGTAACTCGATGGTGGTTAAATCCACCACAGGAGAAAGCATATAAATATATGTGTGTATTTATATTATGATTTTTCCGTCCAAACGTTCGTATGTCGATAACTGTCCCAGTAATCCAGAGGTACGTTTGACGAAGGTCAATTTGAACCAAAAGATGTACTGTCACACCCGTTTGACGATAGTCAACTGAGGTCGTCAGTGAAAATCAAAATGATAATAAAACAAATAATTAAAGTTCAAAACTGATTCTGCCGTTTATTGTTTTATATCATTCCTTTTATATATTTTTTCAATCACAATTTTAATTTACACAATCCCCCTCAAATCAATCGTTATTTACTAATTTAAACTTATTATGACAAAAATGCGATTATCGCAAAATTGTATATAAAAACTAAATATCATTTTAATTTTTTAATTGTTTCCCCACAATTAACCAAAATGCAAGTAATCAAAAATATGCATTTACATTTAATGAAAAAAGTTTAAAGAAAAAAGTTTATTATTATTTTCTTTTATCGTAAACATATGAAATGATGTTTACGTTTTTCTTTATTATTGTTTTGATGAAACATAATTTTGTCATTGGGGAATTCCTTATGATTTATTTATATTGAATTCATTTTGGGTAAGCTAGTGAGTAGATGTAGTAGTATCTCTACAACTTATTCAAGCGTAAGCTCGATTTCAGTATTCTGTCAGCTGAGGGCAAAATGTGTGACTGGTCAGTTTCTTTAAAAATAATAGGTGGTTGATAAACAATCTCAAAATGATGTGCAAACATATCAGCTATTAAAATTGATTCTGAAGAGAAATTACTTATGTGAGTCATAGAAGTGGGATATCCTTTATTACTTCGTCTATCCTTTATTACTACGTCTATCCTTAATAAAGTTCCAGAACTGTTTAGGATCATCGATCGGTTTTAAAGCAGTTTTTTCCTTATGTAGTACAAGAACATGTTCCTCAATTTTAAATTGTTTGCTAAGATTAACGAA
Source organism: Diogma glabrata (assembly GCA_963693315.1). NCBI lineage: Eukaryota > Metazoa > Arthropoda > Insecta > Diptera > Cylindrotomidae > Diogma > Diogma glabrata. Next base: position 81,814 of record CAVNZG010000060.1, read on the forward strand.
TGTATAAAAATCAGATAATCTCTTTGTTTGTATGTATTTTTTATGCGTCTCATTTCTTTTGTTGCTTGGTATTCTAGGTGCTTTATCAAAGTAAGCCGGGCATGAAAATGTTGATACGATTTTCTTTGGTGTATGCTTATCGATTTGGTGTATGCTTATCGTTTCACATAAAAATTCATTAAACAAAGATGCAATACTATTTACACAGTTTGAATTTAATAATTAAGAATTTAATTCACGTTTATTTGGTTCATAATTGGCTTTATCAAAGTCATAAGAAATTATAGTGTCAATTACATTTTTCCTTCTTTCCTCTGCAGTAAAAAAATAAGTTAATTCAAGTACTTGATGGTGAACACTAGTTTATGTCAATTTTAGTGAAACTATAACTAGATCAAAATTAGATGTAACATTTGTAAAGATAACATTTAGAAGGTTTCCACTATTATTCTTAAAATTATTAATTTGGCACAAACCTAATGAGAAACTTTTAATTAGAAAATCGTAATAAATGACTTCAATATTAACAGGATCATATGTATTTTCCTGTAAATCATTGGAAACCCAATATTCGGCATATTGGCATCACCATAAATAAAAATGCCATCATCATGTGTCATGTTTAAGTTAAGGTTTGCTATTGAGTTAGCTGGATTATTATAACTATTTATGTTATTTCAATAAATAAATTATTGATTTCTACTTTTCATTGCTGCATGTGATATGATATTGTCATACAGCTTTATACGATTTGAAGTTTCATTTCTAATTTTTTCACAAAATTTAAACTTCTTATGTTAATTAATTATATTTAATGAATTCAAATCACTTCTATTAATCTCTTCAATACATACTAATATTTCATTCTATGTAATCATTTTTTCAATATTTATTTATAGTTCCGAAGCATAATAAAAAACAATAAAAACAATCGTAGAAGCTGAGAAAAAAGACAGCAATAATAGTTGTAAGGACAAAGTTGTTAAAAGAAATAATAAAATTGCTTTTATAAAAAACAAATCGATAGACTAAAAGGAATACAATAGTGCTTGAGAGATAAAACATATTAAAATGAAAATATAAGTAGAGAATAGATTGATAATTTCAATTGTAATATAATAATTAATTTATTTGTAAAAAATTTAAAAGTTTTATAAATGATTTAGTGAATGACACTCATAATGGTATGCAAGTGGTACTCAGTGATATATCTCAGTGATATATCAGTATTATACAAAAAAAACGAACTAAAAAGTAGAAAATAAATTTTGCATTAACACCAGCGTTATGTCTTTTATAATTATATTTCCTTTGAAATTGTTAGAAGAAAAAATATTTAAATGGTATTTAACACATCTTAGCATAGATGCAAATATTAAATTTAATATTTGCATCTATGCTAAGATGTGTTAAATACCATTTAAATATTTTTTCTTCTAACAATTTCAAAGGAAATACAATTATAAAAGACATAACGCTGGTGTTAATGCAAAATTTATTTTCTACTTTTTAGTTCGTTTTTCAAAAAGTGTGTTTTTTAAATTTTTTTTATTTATTTTTTTATTTTAAAGTTTTTAGTTATATAATTTTACCTACAAATAAGTTAACCACATTATTTCACAGAAAATACACCATAAGTAAAACTAGCAATTAAATCACTTACCGAAAATTTAATATTCTTTGAAATTTAAAGTAATTTTAATAAGGTTAATTGCACTATAACGTTATTTAAACATCCAGTGTAAAAGTACGTTTAGTACGTTTTATTTTAGTACGCTCATTGTATTAATCTTAAGTTGTACATAAATTATTAAATATATATAAATGTTCGCACCAAATGTCAAGTTTTTTACGGAAAAAAGGTCTAAATTATAGAGCTTTTTCCTTAAAATTCGAATCGTTATATTACTGTATGTAATTGACAGATTACATACAGCAATGATAATTAGAAATCATTAGTTATGTATTAAAATGTATTGAAAAAATAATAATTATGCAACTATAGTAAAACAAACTTAACGAGAACACAAAACAATCTGGATTTAGAAGAAATAACAATTATTTAAAATTTTCGAAATACAAATCACTCATTATTTACAATTTAAGGCCATTTTTTCATATAAAAATGACAAAAATGTGTAATATGTCCTCTATTATAATGAGATACTCAGTATGAGCAAAATTTCAGCGCCGTAAATGGGCATTCAGATCTTATGGATTTTCATATTTTCATACATAATAACTGATTTTTAATTATCATTGCTGTATGTAATCTGTCAAATACACCAAAATAACGATTTGAACTTTAAGAAAAAAGGTCTATAAGCTTTGAACGAAATGTCATACTTTTATTTTTTTTTGTGTTCATTATTTATAATGTAAGGCCTTTTGTCCATATGAAATGACACAAACATGTATGATGTCTATGATTATAATGATATACACAGTATTACCAAAATTCTTTCGCTCAAAATGAGTCAACCAGAGGATGAGGATTTCAGTGCAATTCTTTAAGGTCTTTCAGAATGAAGAAAAATTTGAATTTTTTTTCTTCAGATTTATAAAGTTTTTTGCTTTAAAAGTTTTAGAAATACGTACTGACTGCTTCAACAAACTTGTCTTTTCAATTTGGGATCAATCACATAATGGGAAGTTACTGAAAAATGAATCACAAAATTCCACCCATCAAAGCTCTCAAGAGTCAAGTTAAATTAAAGTGTGTAAAAACAATTTTTACACACTTTATTTATCTTGAGATTTGACGGTTCTGTTGGCTTCAATTTTGTCATCAATTTTTCAACAATTTTCCATTATGAGATTAGTCTCATATTTTAAAAACAAGTTTGTTGAACCTATCTGTACGTTGCACAAAGTTTTAGACGAAAAATTTTTAATTATTCTTCCCCCATCTATAAAGCTTCAACAATTACATGAAAATTCAAACAATCTAACTGACATATTGCCCGCGTGAAAATTTGGTTAATACTGCTTAAACCATTATAATCGAGGACATATTACACATTTTTGACATCTTTAAATGGAAAAATGACCTTAAATTATAGATAATAATTAAAAAAAGCATGACATTTATGTTTTTGTTCAAAGCTTTTCGTGCTAGAAAGTCAAAATAAATAAATTATGTATTGTATTTGTACAAAAAGATTTCTTGATCCGGTGTGGTGTTAAGTGCCCTAGTGGTTAGCACGCTGGGCTTTGAACTTGGAGGACCCGGGCTCGACACTCATTTAGATCAAAGTATTTTATGCAAAACATTAACAACCACCAACACACCGGCTTTCCAATCGATAATCAACTAATATATAGCTCATAAATAGTGAAACTTCAAGTGAAACTTTAAGCCATAAATTTAGTGAATTGATGGAATTAACACATGCGAGGAACAATTGTTGGCAGCCTACGTTCCTATATGGACGTAGTCTTTCAACACGTTCCTATATGGTATACGTTTCTATATATACGTTCCTATATACGTTCCTATATGGTTATTCATAAGTTAGTATGTAAGGGTGATATGGGCTTACCAGCCTAGTTAATTAAGTAAAAAAAATTGTAAACATTTAGTTTTTTAATTAGATTTATCGACTAATTGAAGACTGCATGCGGATGATGTTATTTACTAAACAGCTCGAAAAAAAGTAGATTTTTAAACAAGTGTGGTGAAAACGTCTCTTTTTGCGTGACTGAGCGATTTGTATAAGTTTAGGAATAAGTTTAGGAACGCAAAAACGTTTCTACCACGCGTAGAAAACGCTATTTTTGCTACGCTTGTAAATTTAAATGATAATACACATGGAATAATAACAGGCGAACACAATAATAACATTATTTTACACTGGTAAAAATGCTATATATAAATAAAATCTTGTTTATTTTTTACACTATCAAATTTAGCTATGTCGGTTTGTAAGTTTTTAGTAGATGAATTTGACAATATGAATAATGAAACTATAGGAGAGTAGTATTAAATTGATATTTTCGAGTAGTTCGAAAATATAAATTTAATTTAACATATAAAACCTCAAAAAATTATTTGTCTTTTTGCATTTTCAGATATATCTGTTCCGTGTTTTTTTTCATTCTCGGATATATCTCAGATCATATAATTTATTTAAAAACTTTTACAGATATTAGAGATATTTTTTTTTACCGACTGAAAGTCATCGTTTAAAGTATAAATTTAAAAAATTGTAGGTAAAGTTTCGATTAAAAACAAATATGAATAAATTTTTTAAGAAAATTTAAATTTATTTAATATATTTTTTTTAATTTTTTTTTTTGCGGAAAGAACTCAGAGAATATATTTTATATCTGACAGTTAATTATCAGAGGAAAAAATTATACGCTATATCTGATGCAAATTTTAATTTATCGCTCCGATTTCTCCTATATAGAAAAAAAACACATTTGTTCAATTAATTAATTAATTAATTAATTACACACAATTGATATAATGATTAGTTTCGATTCGATTCGATCAAAATATTCATAACATTCAATCCCTTCAAAATACTGCGTTATTGACAGAAATAAACACAGCAACAGAAACAGTAAATCAAATTCAATCTCAAATATTCAACCCTTTAAATAACCACCACCTGTAGGCGACCACCGAAACTTATTTACTTTCAGTCACTAGTTAGAAAAACATTTTCAGTCACTACTTAGAAAAAGTTTCCCTTTCACATAGGTTTTACTATATATTAAAATGACATTTTCGTAGCTTGAAGTAGAAAATAGTACATTATATACCGAGGTGATAAAGTAAATTTTCTACATTGAGGTGGATATTAATTCGCGAGAAACGAAGTTTCGAGCGAATTAAGCACCGAAATGGAGAAAATTTTCTTCACCGAGGTTTATATACTATTTTTTTTACTACTTGATATAAAAAATGCACTAAAACTCTTAATTATTCACAAAATAAAATGTCAATTAATAAGCAAATGGTGAATAAATAAAAATTTTGATTTGGTGAAACATTGTGTATCATATCATTGGATTGCGTATTGGATATTTATTATTCAGGGCTGCTTATTTAGAAATTTATTTTCAATGAATTTTCTTAAAACTATATAAAAATCAAATATGCTTTGCATTAAAAAATATAGCTTTTATTTATTTTTGACATGAATTGAATTGAATTGAAAATCTATTCAATATTGTTGAACCAAATTTAGAATTTTTTTAGTCTACAACCCACAACTAAACTAAATTTCAACAGATTTCTGTTTAACACGAATTAAAATTTCAAATAAACTAAACTATAGTTGCAAAGAAGTTTTTGCATTCATTCATTATTTATTATTATTAAAATAAAATCAAAACGCTTATTATTTTTTAATATACATATTATTATTATTTTAGGAAGAAACTAAAAAAATTGAATTGATGAACTCAGTTAACAAACGAACAAAAATTATATTTTCATTATTTACTAAGGTGCTAAAATACTTATTATTAGGTGTGGGGAATAATTATTAGTAACCTTAGCTGAGAAAAATAATTTTTGTCTTGGGTTTTTGAGTAAATAATTGAAATTTCTCATGCAAGTAGTAAAAAAAAGTTATTTTCTTTATCCAATTTTTTCTTTAGCGCAAATGATGGAAAAACTTCTATTGAACCTAATTAAATTTTCGAAATGGTTGAATAAATTAATTAGTTATTTTATTGTGTGGGTTCGTGTACATGATTGATTTTCAGCATGGTTCGCAGATGTTGATGTCATGAGTATATGTGATCGTTTGATCGTTATGTTTGTAGATTAAATGCGAGAGTTTATAAATAATTTAGATTTTACTTAAATACATTATTTAATTATTATTTAGGTTAAATACATTAACCTCTACAGTACCCCGCTCGTACATGTAAGCTCCCGCTTATTTTGCTGTTCGTTCGAAATGAACAGTTTTGTGTGTTCGAGTAGCTGGTATATGATCAGTTGAACACAAAATAGCATACGCTAGCTGTAATCCGTTGATTGGCATAGATTTTTGTTTACCTTTTATCTCGATGATGTACTGTTTCCGTAGACGTCGTATGATTTTATATGGACCTTCATATGGGGCTTGTAAGCCTGTGCGTACTCTGTCTACCCTAACAAAAAGCGACAGTCTACTGACTTTGGAAAAAATACGTCGTTTTCATTACTAGACAGCTGTGAAAAAGAATTTTCGACATAGAATTCACAGGGCAGTTTTATGGTTTGTCCGTAGACGAGTTCTGTGGGTGAGCACTTCAGATCTTCTTTCACTGTAGCTCGAATACTTAAAAGAATGATCAGTATTATGGATCTACACTGAGTGGTTTAGCCTATAGCCATAAGTGCAGTTCTTAGCTGTCTAAGTAAACGTTCTACCATTCCGTTCGCTTGAAGATGGTAGGCCGTTTTGCGCGTATACGATGTGAGCCTAGAAGTTTCGATAATTCGGAAATCCGTTTTGACTCAAATTGTGTTCCCTGATCCGTCGTAATGTGCAGTGAAACACTAAATCGAGATAAGCAATTGTGAACAAATGTCTGGGCTATAGTAGCCCCGGATATATCTGACATAATTAAAGTTTCTGGCCATCGAGTGAATCGATCAACGCAACATAAAATATAAGAGTAGCTAATAGATGGAGGAAGTGGTCCTACAATATGTTGATGGATATGTTCGAATCGAATTTGTGGTATTTCGAATAATCCACTCGGACTTTTAGTGTGCCGTTGAACTTTAGAGGGTTGGCAAGATAAACAAGATGCCCTTTCAGAGATGCCTGACTCCGTGAACGAAATCACTTTGAAAAGCGACAGTTCTACATCTTGTCGCTCGAACAGTAAAAAGAAGGTCTGCTATTGATGCTTTGATGTAACGTGTGAAGTTGGCAGGCTCAGGCAAATCGGCATCGAGTTGATCCAGAGAGACGCTCATTTATCTTTAATGTTTTATAAAATACCGCAAAATCAACGACATACAAGAAATCCAGCAAATAAGATTTAAATTGCCAATCAATTTAACAGCTCTCTTCTGTGTAGAATCAAGACAATTCAAACTAATTATGTATGCTGTATTCCTTATGTGAGAACAATATTCCATGCAGGGACGATTAAATAAGTTATATATTTCAAGAAGCTATTTGCTATTAAAATCCTTATGACAACTACACTAAAATACTAAATAGAACAACGTTCTTAGCCAAGCCATATGAGAATTCCACTTCATATTATTTTCAACCTCAACTACTAGAAGTCTAACATATTCTTTCTCTTCAAGATCAGTTTTTCTTCAAGAATCAAACTTTAATGAAAACTGATTAGGTGTTGATTACTAGAAAAACAGAAAACTTTAGTTTTGCTCGTGTTGAATTCAACATTGTTTGCAACACCCGAATCCATAACTGTTTTTAAATCATTTCAAATTAAATCATTTTAAACAGTGTATAAATTTTAATGACCGTATGAAATTTCAATCTGACTTAGTGTTATTAAGCGCTACCGGTGAGTACAGATTAGGTGTTTCATGAGAAGCATGTGGCGTGCTTTCATAAGCAAAACTATCTTTCATTGTCTTTCTTTAATTATTTTTGACGAATATTAAAATTAATGTTCTTCTCAAATATTTTAGCAACAGCCGACAAAATTGATATGGGTTTGTTATTTGTTGGATCCGTTTTAGGAACCTCTTGTGGAACTTTTTTGTCTGCGCACACTACTCATTTTTTCAAAAAATCTCCTTCTTATATGACAAATAGACAATTTTAGTAAGGATTGATGTTAATTTCTTAGCAAATGCTTCAAAAATAACTAAGGGAATACTTTGCGGCCCAGATGCCTTATTAGTATTAATTTGTAAAAGCATTTTCCATATTATAATTTTACGAAAACTGATCCGCCCCTTTTTGATAGAAACTACAGAAACTGGATTAGGTTGCAAATTAGGTTCCACTAATAGCTTTTTAAAAATTGTGTTGTGTGCTCAACAAAATTAATAGCCTTTTCCGTAATAAAAAGATTTTTCTCTGCATTAGTGCATTCTCTGCATTCTCTGCATCTCCGCATTCCAAATTGTAAAAAGCCCGACTTTCACTCCCCGTAATGGCGGTGATAATAGTTTTCTACTAGATCTCTATCTTACCACAATGCCAGATATTACGAGTGTCGATGTTGCGAAAGGTAGTATTGGAAATTCTGATCATTATTTAATCTCATCAGTTATCAAAACTGATTTACTTAAAACTACAGCTCCCAAACCCCGTAAAATATTTCACTACTCAAAAATGGATAAGAGTGGTCTTCAAAATTTTTTCCATGGTTTCCCTTTCGACCGTCATTGTTTTTACACTGACAATGTAAATGTTTCTGCTCAAAACTTTACAGAAACCATCCAATTTGCTATAAATAAATTTGTCCCTTTCTCCATAGTAAAACCCAAACAAAAATACTTGTATTCGAAAGCTGCCAAAACGGCACTTAGAAACAAACGTAGATCATTTAATATTTGGATTCATAACAAAACTCCCACTAATCGATCCCAATATCTAAAGGCCAACAAAATATCTAATCAGATTATCTCAAACGAAAAGTCCGAAATTGACAGAGCGAAAGCCTCAAAACTTACGTCTATGTCTGTTTCTGACAAGAGTTTCTACAGTGCCATTAATTCTTTAAATTCTGGTACAAAATTTTCTATTCCCCCTATTATTGATGGTGATTTAATCGTCAATGATCCCGCAAGAAAAGCTAACTTGTTCGCTGAACGCTTTGCTCTGAACTCCACTGTTTTGGAAACTCCTAAAGAAATACCCCAAATCCAGTCTTCAGGAGTTAATATGAATGAACTTCACTTCAAACCCAAAATAGTCGCTAAACTTTTAAAGGGGTTAAACATCAACAAAGCATCAGGAATGGACAATATTGCACCCATTATTTTAAAAACCTTTTCCAAAGAACTTGCACCAACTTTAACTAAAATATTCTACCAATCCTACAAATCTGGTATATTTCCCTCGTGCTGGAAGTTGGCAAATGTCCAGCCCGTCCCCAAAAAGGGACCAAAATCCGATATCTCAAATTATAGGCCAATAGCTTTACTATCGGTCCTATCCAAAGTCTATGAGCATTATATTAATACACATATTTCAAAATTTCTGGAAGAAAATCATTTAATATCCGACAGCCAATACGGTTTTCGAAACAAAAGATCAACTACCGATCTATTAAACTATGTAGCGCATTGTTGGAACAGCATACTTGATAAAGGTGGTGAAACATACGTTATCGCTTTAGACATCTCCAAGGCATTCGATCGAGTCTGGCATGCCAACTTAATCAACAAGCTCGTTGCGTACGGTTTTCATCCCAATGTTGTGAAGCTGATTCAAAATTTTCTATCCGACCGATACATTTCGGTAACCTTAGACGGATATTCTTCTGAGTCTAAACTAATCAACGCTGGTGTACCCCAAGGCTCAGTATTGTCCCCAACCCTATTTTTGATTTATATCAACGAATTGTTGAAAATCACCAGCAACCCAATAAATAGTTTTGCAGATGATAGTACTCTGCACAAGTCGTTCGAGCCCCTTCCTTCAAAAGGTAAAATGCACGAACGAATTAATCCTGCCCGGAGAGACGCTGCCATAAACGTGAACAAAGACCTGAACAAAGTCGCCGACTGGGGTGACCAAAACCTTGTCAATTTCAACTCCACCAAAACACAGCTGTTGATTGTTTCCAGATTAAAGACCGAGTTCCCCAAAGATATTTTATTTAGTATGTGTGATGAACCAATAGGTGAATGTAACAACATTCGTTTATTGGGTGTCACAGTTTCAAATGACCTACTCTGGAACGATCATGTAATGGCGATGGCAAAAAGCGCGTCTAAAAAACTCGGCCTCCTAAATAGATGCAAAAAATTTTTCACTCCATACCAATTGCTCCATGTTTATAAGTCCTATATTCGTCCCTGTATGGAGTACTGCTGTCAAGTTTGGGGTGCTGCCTCTGTTTCCATCTTGGCCCTCTTGGACTCTGTTCAAAAGCGAGCTATACGAATTGTAGGTGATCGAACTTTGACATCACAACTTGATTCCCTACAACATCGTCGCACTGTTGCTGACCTCGTTGTTTTTTACAAATATCGTCATCAGCAGTGCTCAGATGAAATCAGCGGCATCATGCCTCAAACTTATTTTTACCCCCGTTCCACTCGGCAATCGGCTGCCGCAACCAGTGAAACGGTAAAGATCCCGCGCTGTCATACTGGCAGATCGCAGAGAGACTTCTTTGTCCGAACTGCGTACAAATGGAATAGTTTGCCGGAACACTTAGTCTCAGGTGGCTTCAACCCACAGATGTTTAAAAAAAGCGTTAATCTACACCTCAGAACGCCAGTTGTTGTGGGACCCAGGTCTAGACCTAGGTCTTAAAAGGTATTTATGTGTTGTTGTGACACATATTCTAAACCCTATTACACAACACATTTTATTAAAAAAAAAAAAAAAAAAAAAATTTATTAGTCTTCTATACATAATATATTTTTTTCTACAATTGTTGTGAAAGTCAAATTTTCTACGATGAATTTGATAAAAAGTAGGCATTGAAAATTAATCTTCCCAAATGACGTGTAGAAAGTACTTTCTGCACGGATTTGCCGTGTAGAAAGTACTTTCTGCACAGTTGTGTTTACATTGGAAAAATAACTAGAAAATAAATCTACAAAAACACATTCAATGCAATATTTAAAGTGAATCGAATTTTATTATAAATCAAATTATTCATAATTATAGATTAAACATTAACAATAAATTATATAGTTTTAATTGAAATTTATTTATTAATGTTTATTGTGATGTTGCATGAAGTACATGCACTAATATTTATCCCCTCAGTCGTATTTTTAGCAGCCTTAACAATTGTTCTATTGAATCCCATAACTGATTCCACTGCACTTCCAACAATGGAGCTACTACCGCGACCTATATTTTCATTATCCATTGCGATATTGTCACTTGCAGGGGCTCCAGTTATTTTCTCACACACAGATATTTTATTTTGAATGGAGTTGTCGACATAGCTTTCCGCAACAGCAGAGGATTTCCATCCGCCATGCCTCTTGAGTGTTAAAATGTCTCCACCCGCATCTGCGAGTAACGTAGCAGATGTTCGTCTGAAACAGTACCCTGTATATTCATGCAAATTTGGAAGATTTAAGTAGCTCGCAATTTTTAGTGGAATTTTTCCAAATGTATTTATTCCAATAGCTTGCGAAGTACATTTACCATTCCGATAGTTAACAAAAAACCTGTTATGAGTGGTGTTTGCAGTGCGAAGATTTCTGTATTTACGATAAACTGAGATCCAATCACCAACCCCATTAGAAACAGTAAACGTTCGAGTGATGTGAGTTTTGGTGTCTGGCACCTGTACAATTAATATATTTTCCTTATCCTCAATATGATCCAACATCATTTTCAGTAGCTCCTGCTTTCGACAGGCTCCAGCGATACCCATTATAAAAGCAATCTTTGAATTGAATTTTTTGAATATTAATATTAATTTTATACATTTAAATATTAAATAATTACCTTCATCATCAGAAAATCTTTGTCTGGTGCTTCATTCACAAACTTATTTATATCTTCTCTAGAAAAGGTTCTAGATTTTTTAGCAACATAGCCCACTGATTTGCTTTTCAACAATGCAATCAACTTATGATATTTAGAGATATCGACGTTGTCTTCTAAAATAAGTGTACTCTTTAACATAGAGTACATTGACCATAAAGTGGATGACTTGAAAATGTTTGATTTTTCTGAAAAATAAGCCAAAAGAACATTCTCCGTAATTTTCGTGGCTTTTTTCTCTCCACACCATGTCAAGAAAGCTTCTCGTTCTTTTCTATATCTAGTTTTAGATTTTTCAGGTAGAAGTTCCAAACAAACATTTTTAGCTGCCTCAGCAATGTCTGGAGGAGTTCCAATGATAACCTTTTCATCACTTTCACCGAAATCACTATTCATTTTCACCGATTTATTTTTAGAACGTTATTCAAACAAAATCAAAAACGATATGGGAAAATTTTTAACAACAATAAATCATGACATACTTGATATAGTATAAAAAATGAAAATTTTAAAATCTACATTAGTTTATGGTATTAAATATTTGTATAGTATATGACTATCGAATCTTGCAATTGTAGAAAAAATAGCGTGTATGACTCGTGTAGAAAGAACTATTGCAGTACTCATGTGAATGCAGCCCTCGACTAGCGTCTCGTGCTGCAAATTTCACACTCGTACTGCAATAGTGTTCTTTCTACACTCATTATACAATATACTATTTCCTATTCGGTTTTCATCAGTTTTATTTTGGTTATACTTTCGACAAGCATTTTTTAAATTTGACTCTTTCTTCTATTTACTAGAAACCCATAGATCAGCCTTCAGAACGATCAAGTGGAATAAACTTACGCATACCCAGGTGTATTATTTCTGAAAAACTAGAAGCAGAAATGTTTGAATTAAAGATATCTCTAAGTAAGTCCCTGCCAATCTGCAGCTTTATAATCCCAAACAAGACTAGGATTAGTTTTAAACGGTTTAAGAACTTGTAAATTTAAATGTGTGGAAATCAAATTATGATATGACCCACCTAAAGGTTCTGATACTTTTAATTAAACCAACGAAAGATCATTTGTCAAAAACAATTCACTACTTTCACCAGGAATGTTTATTATTTATTTCACTCAGATAATATACCAACCTTCTAGAGTTCCTGGGTAAGTTGGTATATTATCTGAGTGAAAATAAATATAAAATAAAATAATAATATAGCAAAATTTTTGTTTGACTAAAATGTTTTAGTATTAATAAGTTCGCTCCATTCACAGAAATGAAACCCTAACAAAAATATTTGTTTTCCAAGGCAGCCAGATTATTCTTTAGAAACGAAGTTGCAGTGCCATTAATCCTTTAAAGTCTTGTTCCAAATTTTCTATTTCTCCTATTACTGACGGTCGTTTAATCGTCACTGACATAGCAAAAAAAGCTAAATTGTTCGCGGAACGCTTTACTTCGAACTCAATCGTTTAGAAAACACCTAGAGAAATAAGCCAAATTCAGTCGTCAGGAGTTAGTATGAAAGATCTTGATTTCAAAATCAAAATGGTCGAAAAAATCTTAAATACCAACAAAGCCTCCAGTCTGGACTATTCTAAAAACATTTTCACAAGAACTTGCACTTACTCTTACCAAAATTTTCTATAAATCTGGTATTTTCCCTCCGTGGTTGTCAGCCAATGTCTAGTCTGTCACAAAAAAAGAACAAATTGAACTTTGTAGCCCATCGTTGGAACAGCATACTTGATAAAGGTGATGATGAAACGCACGGTATCGCATTAGACATCCAAAAGCATTTGATAGAATCTGGCATGTCAACCTGATCAAAAAGCTCGTTGAGTAGTATTTCACCCCACAGTTCTAAAGTTTATTTAAAATTTTCTCACCGCCCGATGCATTTCGGTATACATCGATGGCTTTTCTTCTGAGTCTAAATTAATTAACGCTGGTGTACCCCTCAGTAAGGCTAAGTTTTATTCCTTACTCTAGTTTTAATTTATATCAACGAACTATAGAAATTCAACAGTAATCCAGTAAATGATAGTACACCGATAATGATAGTACACTGCATATGACATTCGTCTCTCTATATGCAAAGGGTAAAATGCATAAACGAATAAACGCTGCCCTGAATGTAAACGAGGACCTAAAAAAACGATTGGGGTGACAAAAATTTAGTCAATTTTAATTCCACCAAACACAGCTATCGATTGTTTCCAAAACAAAGAGTTCGCTAATGATATTTCTATTAGTATGTATGACGATCAAAAGAACGAATGTAAAAGCATTCGTTCATTGAGGGTCACAATTTCCAATGACCTACTCTGGAACGATCATATACTGGCAACTGCAAACAAAGCGTCAAAAAAACTCGGCCTCCTCAACAGATGTAAAAGATATTTCACTCCGTATCAACTACTCCACATTTATAAGTACAATATTCGTTCTTGTTTCATTGTACTCTGTACAATGTTATTATGACAGAACTCACTATTATTATAGTGACAGAATGCAGTGGGATTTTAATGTTCCTTACATTTTATAAATGGAATGCTTTGCACGAATCAATAGTCTCGGGACGTTCAATCCACGAAAGTTTAAAAAAAGCGTGCGTCAACACCTCAGAACGCATGTTCTTGTGGAACCTAGATCTTAAAAGGTATCTATGTGTTGTTTTAATTCCTATAACAACACTTTTTATAAAAAAAATTCTTTGAACCCCCCGTAAACAATTTTCTGTGTGCGCCCCTGACTGTGATCTTTTATTCCTTCTAAACACGTTAGTAAAAGCGTTTATCATATTAATAGAAAAGCGTTCATCCCATATTTTTCATAACTTTTAATCAACAATTTTTATGGAAGTTATGTTTCGTTTTGAACATAAAATATTTAACAAATGACCATTAACAGAAATAATCATCAAAATGAGTCAGCCCATCAACGTTTTAAGCTAGATCTGCAATTTTTCTTAAATTAATATTAATAAAACAATATTTTTTCGAACCATAAAATATGCAAATTTGAAATAAGGCGTTCTTTAATTCGATTTGAAAATATCAATTAACTTAACAAAAAAAAAACAAAAATAGCGAAAGATGAAAACCCTAAATCCTTGCCATGATAAAGTAGTGAAATAGCTTGGAATAAGTATTCAAAGAAGAGAAAAAAAATTTGTTCACAATTTGTCTCCTTTTTGTTTTTTAATTTAATTTAATTTGATTGTCAAGAAATTATTTAAAGTTTTGAAATGATAAGAAATCTTCAAAAAGTTTAAAAAATCCTTTTTATTTTATTAACGCAGAAAATGAAAATTATGGTATGACGATTAATTTTCTTCTGTTTTGGATAGGGTTTAGGGTTCTGTGAAATAATTCGTTTAAATTTTGATTAAGTTTTTTTTATTTAGTTAGAAAGGAAAATTATTATAAATTTGGAATGAAGTAAAATTAAAACAAACATTTCTACGGTTAAGATCGTCATCAATCATTACATTATTTTTCTCATCGTTTATGGACTACTTTTTCCAGATCTTTTAAATAACCAAACAAGTTTATATTTAAAAACCAATTCAATTAGACTCTTCTGTTGCCGAGATACATGCATAGGTGCTGTACGAATTTCAACATATGCTGCTAATTTAATTGTTTGATGTTACTATTTTCGATTTTATACAGTTTCAATAAGTAATATTGAATTTGAGAGCGTTTCATTCTAAATCTGAAATTATTGATTTCTTGTTATTGATTGCAATTTACAAAAATCCCAGCGGCAGGGATGGGATGAACGTACATCCGCTAGAAATAGGTAGATTTCGGGGTCAGACAGTTTTGTGTCCAAATAAAATTAGATAAGTCAGATTAGTTTAAATAAAAAATTTCAAGTAGAAACAGAATAATTCAAAAAAATTTTCGAACCAAATTAAATACATTATCCGAACTAACTTCATCAATACAATTTCGGAACAGTTTTATTTAAGTTGGTTTAAACTACTTTTAATAACCTATTAAATCCACCAAAGATCAAATGAACTACGTCACAACTACAATTATACCATCACACATAATTTATAATCGAACATTATCAAACAATTTTATTTCAAAATCCTCTTTGTTGTTGTATTTTTTTGTTCTTATTTAATCTTTTTTCAAACGGCTACTAGTAAAAAAAAAAAATAAAAACAAAAGAGATTTTGAT